>SJYC01065695.1:0-33682 GCA_006408675.1 Madoqua kirkii | reverse complement strand
AAAAAAAAAAAAAATCTGTTCACCAGTCAATCTCTGAGCCAAAGAGGTTCACCCACACATCAGGAATCCCCAGCAGTGGCCTTATAAATTCTTAATTTCAAAATAAGAGATAGAACTCAACTTGGCTTACACAGTGAGTTGGTGGCAAAGGAGCAAGACAAAAGACAAGCAAAATCCAAGTCTTCATGATCTACACCTGCACTGTTCCTATCTTTTCTCCTGCCATTATCTACACCCTTGTTCTCTGTGTTTCAAAGAATACTTCCAGATCTTTGCACTTCTGCTTTTTGTAATTAATGAGACCACATTCCTTGTCATCCAGATAAACTCGTCTACATTTCTAAGACCAGCTGAAGCGGTGTTTCCCCTCAATGAAGCATCTCTGACTCCCCAGAGAGAAGTACAGGCTTGCCTCCTCTACTCCCCACACTTCACGTATTCTATAATTAAACTTCTGCATTAAGGAAATTACCTATTTACAAGTCTCTCCTGGCTGGAGAAGGAATCCTGTCATTTACTTTGGCATCTCCAGCAGCTGGCACGTAAGCAGGCTCTGTGTCTGCACGTTTATATCTTGCTATGTGACAACAAAGGATTAAGGCACAAGCATTTAATAAATATTTCCTGACTTAATGAATATGTGTTTCATCACCTGAGAGAGGCTTGGTTTTGTCTGTGTGCCAGTCAAATCCTAAACTCTTCTTCATATAAGACAAAATAAACCAAGCATTTGATACTGGTAGTTAAAGCAATGTGTTTATCTGCAAAACCAAACGAATTACCACGGGTTTGGAAAGAACACCTGAACCAGCAGACAATGGACACGCACAAACCACATCAGACCAGATGGATGAATAAACTGCTACGGCTTTACCCACAACATAATTAACCCTGTTTCTTATCCATGAACAAATTGAATGTCCAACATGAATGTTCAACTTTACCTGCAGTGCTTGTTCTTGGATGTCACGAAATAATTCCATATCCTTCTCAGTCATGAGTTCCTGGCTCCCAAAAAGCCGGTCCTCGCTTTCTTGTTTGCCATCCCAGCCATCCTGATTGTCTGTGTGTAAAGAAAGGGCTTACGTGTTATTGATGCTATCATGAGTTCAGCACACAAACTAGAACAAATTTCAGAAGTCTCAATATTATTTATATAAAAGGGAAAAGGACAACACTAAGCTGACTTCCAGAAAGATACTAGTCAATAAAGAATATGTACATATTACATCTGCCTTATAATGAAAACCCTGAATTGACTTAAAGCTTTTTAAAAATATTACATAACTAAATTTAAACTTCATTTAACAAGTCAGTATTTCAACATATACATACATATATATATATAAAAAGTAGAACAGGAAAAAGGTCTAAGGAATATGCAGTCTATTCTGAAATAACAACAATATAAAACTTTTAACACACATCAACATGTAAATGTTGCTTTTTCATTCTTTGGTAGTATGGAAGAAATTTATGGTATAGCAAGACATAATTTTCATCACTTTAGAACAAAACAAGAAAACTGCTCCTCTTAAAATTCTCAATGATTCCACAGTCTTCATAAGGCCAACCCATTCTTATCTCAACAAAACAGTCAATTTCAAGTGGTTATTTTAACTGATGCCCAGTATCAACTCCCCAACTCCCCTCCCATTCTGGGTGCCCATTTAAAGCACAACGTCCAAAGCCTGAGGATCACAGGCAGTAACACTCTGGGAAAGTACAAGAAATGAAAATAAGCATTCACTAAATGACACACCTTCCTCAAATGGGTCAAGAAACGAGTGAGAGGAATCCTAGGGACCAAGTAGAGCCGTAGCCTTTGCATTTGAAAATGACATCATGCTGCTTCTCTCAATGTGTGTGGCTGAAAAGACCCATTAGGGACAGTTCTTTTAAAAAATCAACTGTATACACAGTTACTCATTTCATGGAAGAAGGAACAGGACAGGGGGTCACTCTCGACGACAGTCCTAAACTGAAAAACATATATCTGATCTGAAGATACTCTGAGCCTTCACTGCCCCCTAGTGCGTGCCACAGCCAGACACAGGCCCAGGTCGGGCACAGCCCTCCACGCACTCTACCAGATGGTGCGGGCTGCCTCCTGAACTACAGCTCAGAGGCAAAATGACAGAGCCCGTTAAAGCCAACGCCATGCCTGAAACTCAGCAATGGTTCTCCACACACTCGATATATTTGCTCTGATTGAAAATTTCTAACACTTCCAGTAGATTCTTCTAATAATCTACCTCCAGTGAAATGGTTAATTCAGAAATCCCTTTTACCACCCTCTGCTTTATGAGATTCTTTCCTAAGTCCAACCTGAACGGCCTGCATGTTTTCTCAGATAAATGTATTGGAGTGGGCCTTATCTTGAGTCTACATGGCTGATAAAGACTTGAAAAGTAAAAGCCTAACCCGTAATTAGTTGATTGCCACTCAGGTGAAAAGTCAATCAATACAGCATAAAAGGGGGACGGATCTGACAAGGACGAGGATCTTTCCCTCCTGCAGTGGCCTGGTCCGTCCTTTACAGAAGCAGGAATGATACGGAGTGGGAGTACAATTCCCGGTGGGACAGTCAGGGGGAAGGACTCAGAGTTCAGACTGCCCCCTGCAGCCCGTGAGGCACCATCTGGGCACGCTCAGCCCACGACCTGAGAGTCCACTCTCCTGGACTTTGCTCAGAACCCTTCCTCCATCCTTCACACGACCGGGTGCCGTCAGCTCCACAGCGATGAGACCAGCTCATCAACACTGTCTCCACTGACCTGAATTATCTGCTACACTTTCAGCTCTTCTTCACAGATTTTATCTAATCTGAAAATGAGGGAACTTAGCCTGAAACGTAGGCAAATGGTCTGAAGCTGTGGATCTCTAAGAATAATCCACGAAAAATTACAACTGTATCTGCCAAGATCTTAAGTAAAAAAAAAATCAACGACCTCATCATATTTCCAAATAAGCTGGTCTTTCACTTATGCTCAGATTAACAGCAGTCCATTTACCCATACTCGCTGCAGCTCCTTCCAAGAATAAAAGCAAGCATATGAAGTTAATCACACGATTTACTCTATAATTTATGGAATACAAAGCTATCCCTCAGTCACGGTTATAACCCACACTTCTGTAGGCAGATTCTTTGTGCTTCCACCAAAAAAAGCATCTTCTTTTCTCGAAAACTCCAACTTGTCCATTCTCCAGCTTCACCTTTAGGTTCTAAATTCCTGCCACTGTTATCACCTGCTGCTGCTGCTGCTGCTGCTGCTACTGCTGCCGCCAAGTCGCTTCAGTCGTGTCCGACTCTGTGCAACCCCACAGATGGCAGCCCACAAGGCTCCGCCGTCCCTGGGATTCTCCAGGCAAGAACACTGGAGTGGGTTGCCACTTCCTTCTCCCAAGTATCACCTAAATACATGACCTTGAACATATTCTCATATTCCAAGACCAATTTTTAATAAATCAATTATCAATCTATTCCAGATAAGTAGTGTTATTCCAAACAACAGCCTTTGGCATACACCTTGTTTCCAGGCAAGCAGCCTTTACCTGTGGGCCAATCTGAAGTGCTTGGCTTTCTGCTGCCCTTTTTCCTAGCTCTGTATTGCTCAGAGTAGTCTACCACTTCCCCCCGAGGCTTCCGCCCATCGGGAGAAGGGGTAAAGAATTTGGTAAGGCCATCGATGAGCCCTTTGGTTTTCTTGTTGAACTTCAAGGGGACACTGCCGTCTCCGCAGAAGTCCACGCCATCTGTTTGCTCTAGGTATCCTTCTTCTGATGACGACGCTGACTGGCTGGAGAGAGTAATTTTACGTTTCCGACCCCTTCCAGGGCCTGTTCGAACTTTGCTGAAGGGACTTTTTGACCTGAGGAATCAAACAGGGAAAGGGGAAGCTATTAAAAAGAAATCTTTATAAGGTTTCTGTTTAATACATAACATATAGTAAATATCTACAACTGTAAGTTTTAAATCCATATTGTTAAGAATATTCCATAAACTGTAATAAATATTATATGATTAAGAAGTAATATTAGAAAAATCCACTTCTGGGAAGCCTATGCATTTTATAATGAAAAGAATCCTAGGCCGGGAGTCAGCCAGCATACGTGAGTCCTAACTCTGCCATTTACTAGCTGCACATCTTGGACAAATCACATTCTCTTTAAACAAGTATCTTTATCTACACAATGAGAGCTGTACCACAGAAAACCTAAGACCCTTCCTAGGATCTCTGCACCAACTCAGAGTTAGACTCTTACCTCTCAACATAAGAATGGGTTACCCACTGCAAGCCAGGAATCAAAAGATCTTTTTATAGGAAAATTAAAACTTGATTTAAGACTTAAAAGCATGAATTACATACTGGTTCTGTGTATTTGAAACTGCTAATGCCCATTCACTTCAGTTATATCACCTTCAAGATAGTCTTAAGTGTAGAAAAGGTGGGTAAATTTTAGGAGAGGTGGATAAGCTTAAAGGTAGTTTACATATCATCAAAGGTGAATTACTGAAGAGATACTTCTAAAAAAAAGACAAAATTAGCTACTGAATCTTGCCCCACCTCCTCCAGACATAGCTCAGTTTTCTAGTCCACAAGAGATAATTATATTCCTGATTTCTGCTAATAGGTGAAAAATTCACATTATTTTACTTTAGGACACAGAAACGGGCCTTAGCTATGACCAATAAGAGAAGCTATCCAGCAATTTGTACATATAACACAAGCTACTGAGATAACATTAAGAGAAGAATCTTTGAAATGCTTCAATAATGTAATTTTTCTTCCTTGTTTTTCAGGTAAAAGAGAAAATTTAAGGTAACGGCTAAGAGCCAGACTTCGGTGCCAGCCTACTGGGGTTTTAACCTCAGTTCAACACTTACTATAAACTATGCAAGTTACTGTTCTATGCTATAGCTTCCTCCTTTGAAAAATCAGAGTACCAACAGTTCCTACTTCCCTGGGCTGTTGGAAGAATTAAATGATTTAATACATGCAAAGTACTTAGAACAGGGGGTGCCTTGGCCCTCTGTTAAGGGCTCAATAAGCATTAGCCATTATTATCAGTACATAAAAGCAACCTCCTTTTTCAAAGGCGAGCGAGCGAGCCCTGCCCTGCAGAGAAGGCCCTGCCCGCTCCCCCCTCCCCCGCCACAAGCACCGCTTACACTGTGTTTTGCTTCTTTAACCTGCTTTTTGGACGCCCTATTGGGTTGGCATAGCGCCGTTTTATCTGTGCTGCCTTCTTCTGTAGAAGTTTTCTTCCTTTTTTCCTAGGTCGACATATCTGACATATCCACATGCCTATAAAGAAAGAAAATTTAATAAATGGAAGAGGTAGAAGAGGGGACACTTGTTCTTCCAGTACATATAAATGTGACTCTTCAAAAGGTAACCATCAACAGTGGCATAGAGGGCTCCAGTAAAATCCTGAAGTGGAATAACTTGCTACAACTAGGGCTAGGTTCCTTTCCATCAGCAGGAAACACTTTGTCAAAGAGACATAGAGTATCTCACAAGCATTTTACTTAAATCTATAAATCACAAAAACCAGAGTTGAAAATGAAATTTATGATAAGACAAAGCAGAGAAGACTAATGATTTTTTTGAAGAAAGTGTAAGCATATGAGAATATGGACGTCCAAACAACAGGTTTGGACTATATCTCAAGTATATACCTTTCAGGGAACACATGTCAAATGAATGAAATAACAGTTTTAAGCTGTATTCTTCTGATTTGGGCACTTGTTTGCTTGCAAAATATTATAAAACTTTGTGAGGTTTTCAATAAACCAGAGGCTCTAACAGCTTTAAGCCCCTCAAAGGTGATGAGTTGTGATATAATCAACATGACCTAATAGAATTTCACTTCTTCAAGAAATAAATATTTCAAAGTCAAGTATTTTGCCCTCTAGCTACTGGGCTGGCAAAAATTGGTAAATGGACACTTTCACCCTCATGGATGCATAAACACTGAAAACAGAGGAGACCAATACTAAAGCCACACCACCTAAGAGCGTCACGAGACAGACAGGCCCATCCTTACAGCTCCCCACTCGAGACAGCCCAAAGGGGAGGGTGCAAGCTATTCTTTCACTTCAACAAAGCAGGTTAAAAGGTGCCTTCACTACCCCGTCCCTTGTCGCCAGCTTCATTTCGGAAAGTGTCTCTTACCTTTTGGCATCCGAGTGAGTGGCGGATCACAGCATTCCATGTGAAAACCCCGGTCACAGGAATCACAAAAGAGCATGTTATCCTAAAGCAGAGAAAGAACAGCTCTGCTCAGTCACATGAAACAGAAGCACAGTAGGGCCACGACTTCATGAAACCTAGGGGGCCCCTTTCCAGAGGAGACGAGTTACCTAGTAATAAAAGTTCCCTTAATCTGCAGTAGTTGAGTAAACGCCAGCCTGAGTTAGCAAAAAGTTTTGCTTCATCCATCTTTAATATGGAACTAACGCTCCATTACTTCTAAAAAAATGTGCATCCAGTAGCCAGATACAAGATAACGTTTTTAGTCTGTTTTAATAAAAGAGAGAGGAAGATGACTGTAATTAATACAACTGATCATTCCTAAATGAGTACCTCCATGAGACTCAAATTTCGCAAGTCTTTCTTTAAAGTAGCTAGTCTCTCTGCAAATATACAATTAAAGTGCTTTAGTAACTACCACGAAATCTGGGAGTTCCCCGGCAGTCCAGGGGCGAGGATTCTGTGCTTCTACGGCTGGGGGACCCAGGTTCGATCCTTGTCAGGGAACTAAGATCCCATAAGCTGCACAGTTTGGCCAAAAAAACTGGGGAGTGGGGTAGAAAACTGCCTAGGAATTATTCAATAATTATTCAATACTCGCTCATTCATCACTGAGCAAGTATTCTAAACTAATGATGTGAACTTTAAGAAGCTACTGCTCTAAATTCTGCTGAACCGAGTGACTGAAAATAATCAAACATACAGAGAAGAAAATGCCAGGTGTGCACTCTACTTCTAAATGAGGTATTCACAATGGGAGCGAAGCGACTCACTGCGTTTTTGCCTTGGTCCCGACAGGAGCTGCACGTCTTACACTCGATGCACTGCCACCGCAGGGCCTTCACTCTGACCGTCAGTTCCGGGGAGAACTTCAGACAGGAGGGGTGACCTAGCGACAGGCGGAAAGCGGCAAACCAAACAGTCAAGAATCATTCTGCAACTGTATGAGAGAAACGTTGCAGAAAAAAGGGAATTATCTTAAATCAAAGCATCAATGAAAACAAGAAGCTCCTGGAAGCTTGCCACACTCGTCTTATCAGGACTTGGCACTCCAATTCAGTTTTATGCGTGCTACATACATCAACCCCTCCCAATTTGATTATACAAAATCTTGAAAAATTCCAAACTTGTATTAAGGCTGCATTAATTAAAGTACTGTGTGTGTACACATGGTCCATGTATATAAATACATGATATCCCAGGCCATTTCTGGAAGAATAAACACAAAAACTGTTTACAACTGTAACATCCTAGGAGACAGAGCTATAAATATTTTTCAGGAAAGGGATTTTACATTTTACTTTATACCCTTCTGTGCTCTCATTTTTTAAACAATAATGTGATATGTTTGTAACTATTAAATAAAATTTTTAAATCCCATCATTTAAAAGTGAGTTATGTGTTCATGATTTAAGGCACTCAAGATAAAACTAGAACCTAGGCAATATTTCTACTGTGATCAGAATTAACAGTAACAGAAAAAAAAAAGTTTCCTCTCTCAAGAGTTACAATCAGTTTGATTCTCAAGAACAGGATAGCCAATTTGCTCATAAAGATTTATCTGTTTCCTCTAAAAATTGGTTATGTTTACTTTTCTTCAGTGAGAGAAAGGGTTGGTTACCTTTCTCTTTTCTATCAATAAATTTTTTTAAGAGATAAGAAATTTATCATCAAAACATCACTAACATCCAAGGAAAATGGCAGAAGTGTAAAAAAAATCTCATCTGTAATCTCATCATCCCAGGAGAGCTATTTTCATGTTCTACTTTTCCTTTCTAAACTAACTAAAGCCCTTGAATGGTTTTAATTACAGGATATGTGCAGCTTTGCTCTGCTTTTCATTATTTTATTCAAACTTTGTATTTACATTCCTTAAACTGATTATACTCCAGAATTGACACACTAGAACCTACCTGATCATCTGCCTGTTGTAAATATTTACACAATTAACCCATAACAGTTATCAGAACACTAAAATGAATTATTTGATGATTACAGATTCTTTCCTTCTTTTAAGTTAATTCCTTAGAATAAATTCCTAAAAGAGGAATTGGCAAGTGAAATGAAATAAACATTTCTATAGCGTGAGAGGTAAATCTGCCTTGCCAAAACACGCTCCAAGCCCTACGACGTAATATCCAGTGACATCGGCAGCGTACAAACCTTTAACCACAATTTTATCAGCTCCAGTTTGGGCTCTCTTATCTTTCAAGTTTTATAAAAGCTATAAAATAACACTTCACTGCTGCTTTGCTGGGTCTTCCTATTATTATTTGGGGAAAACATTTTTAATGTGCTCAATGCTTAATTTCTGTCACATAAATGGCCTATTCACCACCTTTGCCCCTTGGACTTTAAAAATGTAAATGCGCTCTTTGTACTTCATAGCTTTTGGCCCTTTGCCAAATGTTTAACACAATTATTTTTCTCAAACAATTCTTACTGTTTAAAGTCTGGGGCACTTCAGCTCTCCATTTGGAAAACGCCCAAATGTCCTGTCCTTGACCATGTCCAGGCTTTCTTCTTGGTCACTCTGACAGCCAAGGAACACCCCCCCCCACCCAGCAACACTGCCGGCTGGCGCCCCGGGGGTCCTCTCCACCCCAGACAGGGCGATGCTGCACCGCCCGCCCGACCGACTGCTGAGGTCAGAGCGGAAGGCGCTGCCACGCCACCCGGGCTCTCCCCGCTGGGCCACCTCTGGCCCGGGGAATCAGGCCTCAGGGCCCATCCAGAGCTTGCCTCTTCAGCCCTTCCAACAATCTTACAAAAACCTCATTCTGGTATTGAATTCCTCTCCTCTTGAAGCACGTAGTGTCTTCTGCTTTCTGGACTAAATCCTGTTTGTTACTGGTATAAAACACTGAATATCAAGCCAATGATCAAAGATGCTACAAAGCTTCATTAGTTCTTAAAATGCAGACAAAGAATGTCTCTGAAATTAACAAATTAGGAGACTCTTTGAAAAATCTTTTTTAGAGGCCCAAATTTCACACAGCTCACTAAACTGCAGTCAACACTCTGTTTCTCAAGTGACATATGTAAGTTTATGTAAAAAAAAAAAAATCCGAATCTGTTATCATCCTGGTTCTACTCACGAAGGCTGAGGCATAAATCAAGGGTGAGCAGTGATTATTAAAGAAACCAGCAATAACTTCCAACTGACTGCTATGATTTGAACAGATGCTTGATAGTGAAATATAAAGAGTAACAGAAACAAAAAGAAGTCTATGGAAAACTCCTTATAAAAAAACAGCTACTAAGACCTGATTTAAGTTAACTGAATCCAACATTTCAAGTATATATTCAAATTCTCCCCCCATCTAGAAACTCATCTCAGGTCCCTAAAACCAGAATCAAATGCCAATGTGCCTCTCTAAGGATCAAGCGCACAATTTCCAGCTAAACATGCTCTTGCCTGACAAACCCCGGGAGAGCGCACACAGAGGGTCACCCACCGCTGTTGCCGCAGTCCGCACAGGAGATGAGTTCCTCCGGCTTCTTTTCTCGGTTTTGCTCTTTTGTGCCAAGACAGAAACTACAGATGGGGATGGGTTCAGCAACCGGCTGCAAGAAAAACACAATTCACTCGGTACTGGGGTTTTCTTTAGTGTTAATATAAAGACAGCAGAAGTACAATTTAAATTCCTTTAAGAGTTGCATATAACTTTGGGACAAATGTATACCCCTCCGAAATTTCCAACTCACAAAATAGATGGGTTTTTACCAAGCCTGCTTTGGCTACATCTTTACAAATGGTCCTGATACTGGCAACTGTGGTCTAAAAACTCATACCCCAATCAGCTGGTCACTTAGAAACTAAATGGCACAATACGGGTTAAGCAAAGCAAATCGACTGCCTAAGAATGAAAAATTCAACTAAATTAAGTACAAGAAATTACAGTATTAGCCTTTACAAGGCATGTGATATAAGAGAAAAATAATAACAATCATAATGAAAAGCAGGTCATTAGTGCAATGAGACAAACAGAGCCCTGTGCAAATGCGAAAAATAAATTTCAATAGTGGTCTGGAAGAGATGGGTTGAATGAGCAAGACAACACATATTAAGTGCCAGTACTTAATACATGTGTGTTACGGTAATCTAAGAAGCTTCTCCAAAGACAACAGATAGTCACTGTTAAAGCAAGTCTAAGCCTCGGTCTCTGGGTTCCTCCACAGCAGTGGATGGAGAGAAGGGCTGTACAGGCAGTGTCAACAAGGTGAGCTTCGGTGTACAGTCTGCCAAGGCTAGTACTTTAAAGATAGAGTTTCTATGATAAGTGGGGGTGGGGGCGTGGGGGGACGAAAGAGAGGGAGGCTAGATCAGTTCTTTAAGACTGCCACTGAGTGTCTTATAAAAAAGTTGGACTTCACTCTGCAGAAAAGAACAATACGTT
Organism: Madoqua kirkii; assembly: GCA_006408675.1. Classification (NCBI taxonomy): domain Eukaryota; kingdom Metazoa; phylum Chordata; class Mammalia; order Artiodactyla; family Bovidae; genus Madoqua; species Madoqua kirkii. The sequence continues at coordinate 23,025 of SJYC01065695.1, read as the reverse complement.
ACTGAACCAAGAGACAATCACCTGTACTTGAGAAAAATAACCCCACAGCAATAAAAAAGGGAAAAAGGGAATGGAAATGCAAAACTAGCTACGGGCTCAGAAAGCAACCAGCAGCGGAAGCAACAGAAAAGGAAATGAATTAAACATGACATGACCCAGCAAGGGAAGAACAACCTAACTGAAAAGGTGGTGACACATCAACTATGAAAGTCATCCTAGAGAACAACGTCAGGAGGAAAGGAAAGAGCCAATGAGGCCGATTTCAGCTGTGTTTCATTGGGAGGTACTCTCGTCCTCTCACCTCCGCTGAGCAGGTGCAGGACAGTGACACACAGCTCTCCAGATGCTTTCCGTCTGCCGGGGAGAGCAGATAGGGCGTCTACAGGTATCACGGCAGGACAAAGGGGGGAGACAAAGGACCAGTGATCAAGGATGTGCAAGCAGGGCCAGGGAAAGGCTGCCTACAGTTATCTGACAGGCACAGGCACACCTGAAGGGGATGCTGAAAGAAAATACAGAATCACAGAGAATCAGATTTGAGAGGCGGGTGGAATGAGCTTAGTTCGGATCTTAATAGAGCTTAAAATGCCTATGAAACATCCAAGGAGGAGCAATGTCCATGGATCTGGAGCTCAAGAGAAAGGTTGATTTGGAAATTAAAATCTAGAAGTCATAGTCAGCCTTCCATATCCCTGGGTTCCACATTCCTGAATTCAACCAACTGTGGATCCAAATCAGTTGAATCTGGAATCCAGAACCCGCAGACACCTTGAGGGCTGACTATACATACAAAGTAGCCGTAACGCCATCAGCTGATGGGTTTTCCCATGGACAACAGGTGGAAAGGAGAGCCAAGAACACCAATATGTAAGGGACTGGCAGAGGAAAAGCCTGGAAAAGAAACAGACTAGTCAGAGAGCTCAGCGGTACATCAATATAGAAACGTCCAACACAAGCAAACTAACAGCACCGCTCAGCCAAGAGACGAAATGAGAGACGAACAGCTGGAAGCTGTCTTTTAACAACTGGCTGTGGTAAAGACAACCACATCCTTCCCTTAAAAAGAACCAGAGAATAAATCTGGGAAAGACACTGTACAGGAGCAGAAGCTTGAAGTGACCTCTAAGAAGGCAGAAGCAAGGTCAGGAGGTTTGAGCTTCATGCTGCAGCCTCTCAGGATCGCCTAGAAGATTTTAACAGAGGAATGATACGAGCAAATTTGAAGTTTTAAAAAGTCGCTGTGTAAGTGGCTGGAAATGGTCGGGAAGGAACACGGTCTGCATATGATCCAGGCCATGAGTAACAAGGCCCTGCACAAAGGCCCCGACAAAAGGACTGGAGAAGAGACCTAAGAGGAACATAAAAGGCAGATCTGGCAGGAGCTGCCGGTAACCGACCAGGGGTAGGGGGCAGGGAACAGAGGAGGATGGAAGACCAGAGACGCACCATCAGAGGAGCGGAGAGGCGAGCCACAGAAAGGCAGATCTTAACGCATGTTTAACTAACAAAGGTTCACATCCAGTACTACACAGAAAAACCCTTACATGTCAGTTAGGAAAAGACAGAAGACTTCAGCAGGTGCTTCACAGCAGAAAGCACACGGGACGCGGGGCAGCGCAGCCGTCACCTCCTTGACCTGACCACGCTGCACCCAGGGTGTTTCTTCTCTGACCGCGCAAGACCAAGCATGAAAATAATAAATATTTTAGCCACCAAAAAAAGCCAGAACCTGTAGAGAAATGCTGTTACCAACTGATCATGACACTGTAACTGATAATTCCAGGACTTTTTGTTTTTTAATTTCAGGGCACTTTTTAAGCACAATTTGGGCAACAGTAATAGTACTTTGAGAATTAGTCATTTTAGCTGATGAACTACAAGCAAAAAAGTGGTTTAAATAAATCATCTAGGTTACAGCATAAATCTATGAGGTTTTCTGTGTGGATCAAATAGAAGTGCTAATCAGCTAATTGTGTGGTTTGTTTTGGCACATCCCTAACCATGTCATGAAGTGTGAAAAAAATTACAACCCCAGATGATTCTCATTCCCGAAATATCATCGAGTATGAAGATCACTGAGACAGGCTAACACTACGTTGTGTTTGCTTACTGTAACAGGTGAGCCTGAAATGTACTGGAGTAGTGATATGCATCACATTTTCCAAGTAAAACTCTACCAGCTGATTTCAAGTATCCTGTATCACAAAATAAGAACAATTGATAATCCAAGAGCAAATCTTAGAAATATGTATAGATACACAATATGCCATATAATCACTGATCCCAGAACTGTCAAAACATAGTCCTTATATCTCAGTGTTCTCATATCTCTATAAAGTAGATCTATTCCCACTGCTAATAAAACGAGAGAAAAACAACTGCAGCAAACGACACCACACACCATTAAACACAGCAGCCAGAGAGAGCCCGCAGCTGGGCGCCTGCCTCTCATCCAGCCCAACGACATCCAGTTCAAGACCCTCTGTGGCCTGTACCCCCCCCAACACACACCCACAGGGCCTCCCCAACCCCACCTGCTACGGCTCGATCTCAGTCTCACACTCTACTCCTTCCTGCTTGCTCTTTCTTTACAAGTCAGATGTTCCAAGATGTTTGCACCTGCTTTCCCTCTGTCTGGAGAGGACTTCCCTAGATACTTCGGACCTCTACTCAAACGTCACCTTGGGTAAGACTCTCTTTGACCACTCCATCTAACACCTCAAAACAATTTGCCAACCACAGAAAGTCATATCTCCCTTCCCTGCTTTATTTTTTCTTCTTAAACTCTTCTCACTAATTGAAATACTATATGTGTCTCTTACCATTTGTTCCCCCAATGAAATGTAAACTACATGAAAGCTATGATTTCTGTTTGCTGAGGATTATATTCCTGTTACTAAGAACAGTGTCTAGCATATAATGTGCATTTAATAAGTGTTATTCAGTGCATTAATTAAATTACCCTGAAAAACTGGAAACAATAAGAAAAACAGTGAGAAAGAATTAGAAAGAACAATGAGTTGGTTACGAGCCTGACAGAGCTATGTTCAGCTCAATAATAATCTCAATAATATAAAAACACTCTACTGATTATTTAATTTATATGTAGAGTACATCGTGTGAAATGCTGGGTTGGATGAAGCACAAGCTGGAATCAAGATTGCTGGGAGAAATACAAATAACCCCAGATAGGCAGATGATATCACCCTTATGCAGAAAGTGAAGAACTAAAGAGCCTCTTGATGAAAGTGAAAGAGTGAAAAAGCTGTTTTAAAACTCAACATTCAGAAAACGAAGATCATGCCATCCGATCCCATCACTTCATGGCAAATAGATGGGGAAACAGTGGGAACAGTAAAAGACTTCACTTGAGGGGGCTCCAAAAATCACTGCAGATGATGGTTAGAGCCATGAAATTAAGACATTTGCTCCCTGGAAGAAAACTATGACCAACCTAGACAGCATACTGAAAAGCAGAGACATTACTTTGCTGACAAAGGTCCGGAAAGTCAAGGCTATGGTTTTTCCAGTGGTCATGTATGGATGTGAGAGCTGGACCATAAAGAATCCATGGGATTTTCCAGGCAAGAGTACTGGAGTGGGGTGCCATTGCCTTCTCTGATGAGATACCCACAATAATCACTAGATGGCAGCATTGAGACAAACACACAGCAGAGGTTCGGGGAAGCAGGCCGAAGGCTGCCGTAGCATTCAGACTTGGGTTTTGGGAAATAACTTTGGAAAAAAAGAACAGCAAAAATTTTGCCCAATGATCTCTATTACATAGGGTTAAAACATGAAAAAAATAAATCAATTTCGGACACAATCACTTAGACAATCTTAAATGTAACATTTTCTAGGTGCTGAAATACATCATCCGTTATTCTCATCTTTATTAAAGTATAATTTTTTTTCCCACACTTGACTTTAATTTTTTAATACCACTATTTACTTATCTTTGTCTCTATGTTCTCATATCTTCTGAGGACCTCAAATCTATCTTTATGTTGTCTCTCTTTCTAAACACTGACATAAAGGATAATCAAGAATCTGTTTTAATTATTTCTTTCAAAACTGAACTGAATGATAAATTCTAGAACTGTTACCACCAGAATTTTCAAGGACAAAATTGCATTTGTAAACTTAGATTTATGATTTCAGAAACCTCTAAGCGATCATGTCACAGACTCTGAGGTAATAAAGCTTTGTGACTTCTTAAAAGTTACAAATTCTCGTTTTATGACCACTGGAAATGATTGAGACAAGTTAGCAGAGCCAATATTAAGAGTATGAAAGAAATACATAATTCATGTAAGATTCCTTGAATTACTCAAATATGCACTAAGCAATAATAATAGTCATATCGTTCTTCCTTAGACTTAAATACAAAATATCTATAAAGCTCTATAAAGACAGATTTTAAGATGATGAAAGCTTCTGGAAATGATAGCAGCAATGGCTTCAAAACACTGTGAATAGACTCAATGCCACTGAATTGTACACTAAAAAATGTTTGAAATTTTTATGCAAATTTTACAATTAAAAAATGAACAAAAAAATTAAGTGGTACAGATTTTTCATATTCTCACAAGTGAGATAATTAAAGCAGTAAAGTCAAAACTGATGAAGGTGAGAAGCAACTACTATAATCTGTCCTCATCTTGAAAACCTGTGTCTTTTAACTGTTCCTTTGAGGACAGAAATTAGACTTAAGAGATACAGTTTTAACACTCCCCAAAATGAAAATGTTTTTAATCACTAATAACAAATTCTGGTAACTGAATTTAACCATGAGCCATTTTATTCTCATTGTACCTACCCTGAAGTTGGCTACCTTTTAATCTAATTACATGAAGACATCTCACCCTTAATGCCTTAAAATTTTTCTTGTAAAACAAGTCTAACCATTAAGATGATTTAAGTAATAATGTCAAACTGATGAAGATGAGAAGAAACTACTATAATCTGCCATCAAGCACCTCTCAGTCTCAAGTAGAAACCTCTTTCAACTGCTGCGTATCTGACCCAGCTGGGTTCTGAACCACCAAGAGCTCCCCTCAAATCCACCCCCCGACTTCTCTTCCTTATATTTAACTTCTCCTCAAGCTATGAACCTCACCTACCTCTTTGAATTCTTCTAGTGGTTCAGAGCTATTTGTTTATCCTGTCTCTTTCTTCTCCTGCAATTACAATCAAGTAAAGTAAATTTAACTGCCAATTAACTTTCTTACATAGATATTTATTTCACACAACTTGACATTTAAATAATTTTCAGCAGAGATATAATTTATTAGTTGATAACACATACTGCTAAAGTACTGTTATGTATAATAAAGCGAAAAGAATGGCTTTGCTATATACATTAAGTACCCAAAGGATAAAGAGGAGGTAAGTCTTAGCTCAGAAAGAAGGAAACTGACTACTCTTAGGTATAGTACAGTGAAGGGAAGCAAAATGTTGCTCAGTGACTGAGAACACAATGAAGACAAATATTGCTAGGTTTTCAAAATACTATCCAACGAATAAAATGTCTTATAAATGCTACTGTTTGGTACGCACTGTAATATAAAATAAAATTTGATAAGACAGAGAATCAGGACTCACATTTTCAAATCACTTACAAATGTCAGTACATAGAACACAAAACCCATACAAAATAATTAGAAACCAATTAAACTGGTTTCACTTTTCCCATTAACCACTTAACACACACACACACACAAAACTCTAAAGCAAGCTCTCTGAGAGAATGATGGCAGGATTCGTTAATTCCAATACCAGAAGCGAAGCAAACGGGCCCGTAAGAAAGAGTTCGCTTCAGGGAATGCTGGGAGGCGCCGTACTCTGTGGAGAAGGCTGGACACTCTAGCGCACGCCGTCCTCTTCCAGCTGGGCGAGCCCTCCTCTCAGCCTTGCCCAGCTCTTCATGCCCAATGGCCTTGGGCGACCTCAGGCTTCTCTCGAATCCTTTCCAACAGTTCAGAACTCACCCTGTCTTCATCTTTTCCAGAAAGACAGCCCTAGTGTTGTACCTCAGCTGCACCCTACTCAAAGGCTGGACACTCTAGCGCACGCCGTCCTCTTCCAGCTGGGCGAGCCCTCCTCTCAGCCTTGCCCAGCTCTTCATGCCCAATGGCCTTGGGCGACCTCAGGCTTCTCTCGAATCCTTTCCAACAGTTCAGAACTCACCCTGTCTTCATCTTTTCCAGAAAGACAGCCCTAGTGTTAGTACCTCAGCTGCACCCTACTCTTCGTGACCCAGTGGACTGCAGCCTGCCAGGCTCCTCTGTCCATGGGATTCTCCAGACAAGAGGGGGCTCCCATTTACTCCTCCAGGGAGAAAGACAACCCTAGGCAAGCAGAAACTACCCTAGAAATCTTAATTCATATCTTAAGTGCCTTGCACACAGTATGTACTAAATAAATAAGCATTTATTGAAATTAAAACACAACAAAATTTTGCTTAGCTCCAAACAGGTTTATCAGTTACTTACTCAAAGCCTTTCCTCCAAGAATCAGTAACCTTCAGGAGAGATATACTTGGGCAGGATTTAATCCCTTCAAATTCTTCAGCACCCCGTATGCTATTAAGTACTCTATGGTTGCTTATTAAACATTTTTTCAGGACAATCTTTTCCTTAAATGTATACAGTTGTAAAAGAAACACAATAAAAAAACACCATGAATGGCCTGGAAAAGAGTCCATTCTCTACTATTTATAGTCTACAATAAGGTAACCTTGCATAATTTTAATCAGTTCCAACATAACCAATTAGCCATTACAAAGCTTTAATAGGGGTACTAAATTGAGTTCTCTTATTACGATGAGTTCATTCAATGACTTCTACAATTAGATATAATAACAAGATCATTGGGGAAAGAAAATAAGTTAATGATATAATTAGATCAGTAATGATCAATTTCAATTTACACTTTTACTATGTATATAGATTACTGCACATTTAGATGAGAAAGCAATCATCTGTCAAGACAGTATAACAACTTTCTATTTCTTAATCAGAGGTGATATCAAAAATTATAATATACATACTTGCTAGATTTAAATTCTACACTAAGAAATCGTAACGAGTTGTCTTTTCCCCCATATTCCTCAGCTTTTTGAAAGCTCTGCTTTCTGTTTGTCAGACATATCACGACGTTATCAATTTCCTCATTCATCCAAATCTGACACTGCCCAGTTCTGCCTGCCGCTCCCTTCCTCTGTGGCCTGTCCTTTCTACTTCTGTTTCTTTCATGCACCCAGGACTCTCTCTAATTCTGAGTCACGTCACCAATACAATCTTCTACACGGATGAACCAGTCTGTCTTTGATGTGTTTTGCACACTACTACCAGATTGTCCAGATCGTGAGTATGTGTGAAGCTGCTCCAGTCGTGTCTGACTCTTTGCAACCCTCTGGACTCTAGCCCACCAGGCTCCTCTCTCCATGGGATTTTCCAGGCAGGAATACTGGAGTGGGCCGCCATGCCCTCCTCCAGGGGATCTTCCAGACCCAGGGATCGACCCCCAACCTCTTTTGTCTCCTGCATTGGCAGGAAGGTTATTTACGTCTACTGCTACCTGGTTTAATCCTCCTAAAATACCACTGTCTTTAATCCAGTTACTTGCCTGGCTCAAACGTGCACACCCCCATTGCCAGCTCCTGTGACCGGTATGCCATGCTTCCACCACACACCAACCTGCCTTTCTCACACTGTCTTCATCTACTCCCAACTACTCACCTGTCTTCAAATGTCACACCCAATGCTCTTTCTCCAGGTTATTTTACCCCATCCCTTTAAGTTCTCTGTATCCCTGCCTCTAAGAATTAACTCAGGAGAGCTTAGGGACACACTGGGTTCCTTACTTACAGCATCACATTGGCCATGTTACATAACTCTTTGGTGCAAAATGGTACAACATACCTACCTTTCGAGTTACCAAGAAGATTAAATAAGATAAAGTTACAAGACTAACTCAAACATAAGCACCTAAAACAGCTGCTTTCTTATACCCCTCTTCAAAACTGTATCTATCCTCCAAAGTTTACCTTTGTTAAGTGACTATTTTTTAAGTTAGAGCAAATTTTTGTTCTGACTCCCTCAAAAGGCACAGTGATTAAAATTTTCTATGAACTAACAGACTTTCGTATATGGCATTTATTTGCATAACTGCATTCAGTTTTAAGTCTTTCTGCATACACAATTACCACTTAAAAAAAAGAACTATAGAGGTATTTGAGTATAAGCGCATTAGCAAAAGTATTTTCTATGCTAAAAATATACAAAAGCAATATGGTTTACAAGGAGAAAGATGTTCAGCAAGACTTTTGTGTTGCTTTACATTTTTTAAAGAGACATTTATTTATCAGCATTTATTCTGCCCAAACTATGGTCTAAAACAAGTGACAAATTGGCAAACAGCGTCATTTCCTCAAGTCCGACCAAAAATACTAACCGGCCTGCATCTGACACGCCGTGCCCTGCTCCTGTCGCTCTGGAACTGGAAGGGCTTTCAGAGTCACGACACGTGCACTTCTCAGAGACGAGAAGCACCGTCCAAGGCTGCGGGCGACTAGTCAGGGGGCCACAGCTAACACTCAAAGGCAGGAACATGCACCAAATCCAACAGCCAGAGTACTGACTCCAGCCAAAAGCTTCGACTCAGTGACTCAACCTAAAGGTACAATAATTTCTTAAAAAAGACAGACCTTACAGATGGGAAAGGCGGAGTTTCCATCACTGGTGAACAGTAACACTATCACTAATAATACGATGTGGCAGAACTTAATCTTACACACTGAAAACTGAAGCTGGGCAAGGGTGCGCCTCTGCCTTCCTCAATGAGGCGCGCCATCCGCAGCAATGAGAGATCAATCTCTGGGAGCCCCCCCGGCAGCCAGAGGTTAGCACACAGCCCTGTCACTGCCGGGGGCCAGGGTTCAACCCCGGTCAGGGAACTAAGATCTCGCAAGCAGCACAACATGGCCAAAACCAACCTTGTTTAAAAAAGGAAAACAATCTTTTACCCCTTTTTCCCAATTCCAGAGAATGATTAAGGAGAGTATAAGGAAAACAAAAATGCAGAAGCCAGGGCAGGCCCCTGCGGGAGAGCTCTTGTGTTTTAGCACGCAGCACCTTAGGGTGAGCAAGGCAGGCAGACTGCCTGCCGACCAACCCAGCCAGAGGGCACTGACGAGGGTCAAGCACGCGGAAGCAGGAGGGAGAGTGGGCAGAGAGGTGGCCGGGAACAAATCCCAAGAAGCAGGCTGGTCAAAGGACTGTGAAGAATTGTGTGACACTCCGTTCTAAGACTCTTCTGCGCTACAACAGACATCTTCAAACTTGCACTCCAAGTGAAAAAGAGAAGTGAGCAACTTTTCAGTAATGAAAAAAGCAGTGAGGGAACTTCAGTTTGGTTCTTCCCGGAGCAGCACAGAGGGCCACACAGGGAGCCACGGGGCGACGGCCCAGAGCCCACCCAGAGCCCGGCCCGGGCGGCGGGGACCTGCGAGGCGGGAGGCGGGAGCTGCCGGGAGACCAGCCTCCCTGCTGCGGCCGCAGTGGGAAAGGCTCCCCAGCCTGCAGGCTCCAGGACAGCCCGAAGTAAGCGAGAACGCTTATTACAACTTGGTTGGCATCTTCATTTTTAGCTTTAAAAGAAAACTTTATCCTCATAATTAAGTTATTACATCCTTGTCTAAAAAGTTAGGTAAGAAAGAGAGAGAAGACAGTAAAATTCCCCCTCCTCCTCCTCTCCGCCAGTAACCACCATCCACTGAGCACCCCCAGCGCTGCCCTATACATGTTACAGGCATCAACACGTTCAGACCCAACAACCACCCTATGGGGTAGGGACGCTGATCACCACTTTCAGGATGAGAAAAAAGATCCCCAGAAAGATTAATGCGGCAGAGTCCAGACAGAAACCCAGGTATGCTGGCTGCAGAGACTACGTGCCTCAAGCTGGAACTGTGCAGTTTCTGTTCATGTACACTGTTCTCAACTTTTCCTCTGTAGACAGTTTAAAACACACACATGAATAGGCTCATATGACATATAATGTATAATCTTTTTGTTACATTTATTTCCACATCAATAAATATAAATCAACATCATCTTTCTAGTGGCTAGAAAACATTCATCACATGTTCTAAGATAACCAATCCCATATAGATGAACATGTAATGGTTCTAATATTTTATTATGCCCAATACTATAATCAAATACCTTTGTACATACATCTTTGCTCACTCTGGGGACTGTTTCCTCAGGATATATTTCTTGACCTGGAATTGCTGGGTCAAAGAGGTACTCCTTCCTAAGATTTCTGACACATCTGCCGAGAGCATTTCAGCAAGGCTGGCTCCCACCAGCAGTATCTGTGCCAGCCAGGAGGCTGTCGTCTCCCAGCTTCACGCTCACCCTCAGGTGGCTCTGTAACGCTGGGCTCAGAGGGCCCGCTTCGCTTCTCCTCACTCCTCGGCCTTCCCAGGAGGCCCCGGCAACCGGGGAGTGGGAGGGCGAGCAGACGGCGAGCGGCAGAGAGTGGACATGCCCCTTCCGGCCTGTCTCCCGGGCCGGCCAGGGCCAGCCGAGCAGCATGGTCGGCTGTGGTCTGCAGCTGCTGACAGCTCTCTCAGAACCATCTCCATCCTCTCGTGATTGCTGCTTTCCAACTGCATCTTGACTAATATGTCATCTCATATCTTTTCTTAAAATTTTTACTTTATATTGGAGCACACTTGATTAACGATGATGTGTTAGTTACAGGTGTACAACAACGTGTGTTACCTCCTGCCTTAGTAACTCAGCATGTATATCTTCAGGTCAGTGTTCTGGACGGAACTGTATCCCTCCAGGATTCACATGTTGAAGCTCTAACCCTCAACAGGACTGTACCTTAAGACAGGACTCTTAAGGAGTTGAAGTTAAGAGAGATTACAAGAGTGGGTCCCCAAGCCGAGAGGTCTGGTGTCCCACAGGAGCAGGAAGAGACCCCAGGAGTGTGTGAACCCAGAGAAAAAGAGGGTGACCGTCTGCAAGAGAAGGAGAGAGGCCTCAGGAGAAGCGAGCCCTGCCGGAGCTCTCGCCATGGCCTTCAGCCTCCAGAATCGCGAGAAGAGAACAGTCTCTGCTCTGAGCCACCCAGTCTGCGGGCCTCTGCATGGAAGCCTCTGAGGACCGAGGCAGGTAAAATGACCTCACCAGGTCTCCCCTCAGCGTGCCTCTAATGTCCACAGCACCCATTACGCAGAAGGACCCTGAGCATGATGCTGGAGAAACAAGATACAACAAGACTAGTTCCTCGCTTCTGGGTCTTAGAATCTAGTTGTAAAAACAGAACACACACATTAAAAAGCATTAGAATACAGGGTAACACAAGAGAAGGAACAAATACAATGAAAATACTACAGTTAATGACACCCAAATGAACCTATTTATAATAATGCTGTCCTAAAATGAAAAAAAAAAGCAGGACTTCATCTTATTTTTTAAAGGTTTATATAAATCTTTCCTTAATAGTTAAAACAATTTTCTTTAGACATGGACTTAAACAGTCTCACCAAACTATGGAAAAGCATAAAAATCTAATTTCTCTAGAATCACTGACACATTTTACACAGTCCAGATACTCAACTTCATTAGCAGCCTTGAAAATAAGAATCGCAAACTTCCAGATCTCATATTATCTTCTTTAATTCAACACAGTAAATAAACGGAATCACTTCTGTTCTAGAAAGGTCTATCTGCAATGCTGATCGGTTAAAACTCAGTACTTCTCTCAGCTGTCTTCAAAGTCCTTTGAGGAAACATCCCTCTTCCTGAAGAACAGATTTTTTTTTTTTTTTTTGAGCAGTGTAATAAGCTCAGGGAGGTACCAGGTCCGTACTTCTCTACATCACCTGGAGGCTGCCCAGGTACAGGCGTGATGATGCTGTATCTTCACACCCCAAGCTGGTATTCTATCAAAATAAACTCTCCCTTTCAGAGGTCAATATATTTCATCCTCAACACTACCCCCGTAACAGTATAAATACAGCCTGTAGTGTTTCACAGGCAGGAAGCCTGAGGCCAGCAGCTTTTCAGAAGGAAGGACAGTGTCCTGAGGAGGAGATCATGGTGACGTCAGGCTCCACACGGCGAGCCCTGAGCACACAGACTGCACACACCAGAAGAGCCGGGGAGGCGAGCCAGAGCAGCCAGGCTGGCTCACGCCGCGCGTCTCTGGCAGACACTCGGCTCCTCTGCTGCTTTCCGAGCCGGCGCATCCATCCATGTAATGTCACCAGGTCGCGGGAGGGAGCGAGGCTGAGAGCAGGGGGAGGAGGGAGACTGCTGTGCGGCCTGCCCGCCCCTCCGCACACGCCGTCACTATACCAGCATGCCTGGAAAGCCAGCGCGCTGCCGCTGCACAGGACCACACGCTGCACGCACACACACGCACGCACACACAGGTGCACGCCACCCAAAGAACAACTGCAGGAGACAGAACTGTCTTTGGAAAAAAGAAAGTCTATAATTAAAGTGCTAATTCACGAGAAATGACTCCCTTCTGAAACTGCTGTCAGTTCTTGGAAAAAGGAAGAGGATGGGGAGGTATTCCAACCCCGTGGGCAAGCAACTAGAGTCCACAGAGAGAGCCTGAGCCGGCCTGGCCCGTGCCCACTGTAAGCACACGGCACCACGGAAGAAGCCTGCCGCCCTGCTGAGAAGCAAAAGCACCCTGTGCGGCAAAGACTGCCTGACACACGCCTAGCGCAGCGACCTGACACACGCCTAACGCAGTTACCTTACACACGCCTAACCCGGTTACCTTACACACGCCTAACACGGTTTACCTTACACACGCCTAATCCAAAAGCATCCTGTGTGGCAACAACTACCTTACACACACCTAACGCGGTTACCTTACACACGCCTAACGCGGTTAGCTTACACACGCCTAACGCGGTTACCTTACACACGCCTAATGCAGTTACCTTACACACGCCTAACGCAGTTACCTTACACACGCCTAACACAGTTACCTTACACACGCCTAACGCAGTTACCTTACACACGCCTAACGCAGTTACCTTACACACGCCTAACGCAGTTACCTTACACACGCCTAACGCAGTTACCTTACACACGCCTAACACAGTTACCTTACACACGCCTAATGCAGTTACCTTACACACGCCTAACGCAGTTACCTTACACACGCCTAACACAGTTACCTTACACACGCCTAATGCAGTTACCTTACACACGCCTAACGCAGTTACCTTACACACGCCTAACGCAGTTACCTTACACACGCCTAACGCAGTTACCTTACACACGCCTAACGCAGTTACCTTACACACGCCTAACGCAGTTACCTTACACACGCCTAACGCAGTTACCTTACACACGCCTAACGCAGTTACCTTACACACGCCTAACGCAGTTACCTTACACACGCCTAACGCAGTTACCTTACACACGCCTAACGCAGTTACCTTACACACGCCTAACGCAGTTACCTTACACACGCCTAACGCAGTTACCTTACACACGCCTAACGCAGTTACCTTACACACGCCTAACGCAGTTACCTTACACACGCCTAACGCAGTTACCTTACACACGCCTAACGCAGTTACCTTACACACGCCTAACGCAGTTACCTTACACACGCCTAACGCAGTTACCTTACACACGCCTAACGCAGTTACCTTACACACGCCTAACGCAGTTACCTTACACACGCCTAACGCAGTTACCTTACACACGCCTAACGCAGTTACCTTACACACGCCTAACGCAGTTACCTTACACACGCCTAACGCAGTTACCTTACACACGCCTAACGCAGTTACCTTACACACGCCTAACGCAGTTACCTTACACACGCCTAACGCAGTTACCTTACACACGCCTAACGCAGTTACCTTACACACGCCTAACGCAGTTACCTTACACACGCCTAACGCAGTTACCTTACACACGCCTAACGCAGTTACCTTACACACGCCTAACGCAGTTACCTTACACACGCCTAACGCAGTTACCTTACACACGCCTAACGCAGTTACCTTACACACGCCTAACGCAGTTACCTTACACACGCCTAACACGGTTACCTTACACACGCCTAATGCAGTTCCTTGTCAATAACTACAGAGAATAACAGCGAACCTTAAGAAGCAGTTCAGATGCCCCAGAAATGTAGTAAATGCAGGAAAGTTTGCTGCTCTTAGCACTCCGAGTGTGTGTCTCTGTGTGTGCACACGGTAATACTGAAACCAAAACTGGAACTGAAATATGAAAGCACAGGTCAGAACTGAGAGCTCGTAAAACTCAACACCATTAATTTCAATAAACAGATACTCCAACCCCATGACACATTATATGAGTCACTCCTACCAAACGCGATACATGAAAAAATAAAAAACCTGAGTATTTGTTTAACCTGAGAAACTAATCTATTTTAGTCTAAAACCAAAAATGACTTTTCAAGATCAAAATGCTGTATCTCTGAAAATAGCATACAATCTGCCCTTAAGAATGTGTCATAAGAAACAAACAGGAAATAGCGTGTGTTGAAATCAGTAGTTATAAATAGCTCTGTTCTGCACTGATATAGTTTATACACAAAAATATAGTAGCTTCAACCAACAGTTGTGCTTAGGACTTCCTTCAATTTGAATTTTCAAATCAGCTAATTAAGGAGACAGGTTGACAGGAAGCTATCCAAGTTCTGTGGTCCAAGTTCTCCAACAAGGGGCAACTTCACCTCTCAGGTTCTTCATTTGTAAGATGAAAATAGAAAATATTTGCCATGATTATCTCTAAAGTCTCTTTCAGTTCTTAATCTCTAAAAGTACAGGAATTTTAAACACAAAATAGTATGTGTTTAGTAAGTTTCCTACTTCCAAGGAGCTCATAATCTAATTAAGGGTAACTGCAACGGGTCATCACGCAAGAATTAGCAAATAGCGTAAGACAGAGGCGGACCGGACGAGAGACCTCACAGGTGCACCAATCACGGAGGCGCTGAGCTGACAGTCCTGGCTTTACAGGTACAGCGTCTGGAGCAAAGCTGAAGGCGAGATAACTCCAAACCAGAGCACAGAGCTCTGCTGGGACCAAGAGGTTCACTAGGATTCAAACTGTCAACTTCATAAACCCAGTCAATTAATTCAAATTCCATGTAGTCATTATTTCATTATCTGAGCTCTACTGACAAGGAAGACATTAAGCTTTAAGATTTAAAAGATGTTAAACATTAACAACATAAACCCATTTGCAAGTTTTGTATTCAGTTCAGTTCAGTCGCTCAGTCATGTCCGACTCTGCGACCCCATGAATTGCAGCACGCTAGGCCTCCCTGTTCATCACCATCTCTCGGAGTTCACTCAGACTCACGTCCATCGAGTCAGTGATGCCATCCAGCCTTCTCATCCTCCGTCGTCCCCTTCTCCTCCTGCCCCCAATCCCTCCCAGCATCAGAGTCTTTTCCAATGAGTCAACTCTTCACATGAGGTGGCCAAAGTACTGGAGTTTCAGCTTTAGCATCAGTCCTTCCAAACAAATCCCAGGGCTGATCGCCTTCAGAATGGACTGGTTGGATCTCCTTGCAGTCCAAGGGACTCTCAAGAGTCTTCTCCAACACCACAGTTCAAAAGCATCAATTCTTCGGCACTCAGCTTTCTTCACAGTCCAACTCTCACATTCATACATGACCACTGGAAAAACCATAGCCTTGACTAGATGGACTTTTGTTGGCAAAGTAATGTTTCTGCTTTTTAATATGCTATCTAGGTTGGTCATAATTTTTTTTCCAAGGAATAAGCATCTTTTAATTTCATGGCTGCAGTCACCATCTGCATTATTTTGGAGCCCCAAAAAATAAAGTCTGACACTGTTTCCACTCTTTCCCCATCTATTTCCCATGAAGTGATGGGACAGGATGCCATGATCTTTGTTTTCTGAATGTTGAGCTTTAAGCCAACTTTTTCACTTTCCTCTTTCACTTTCATCAAGAGGCTTTTTAGTTCCTCTTCACTTTCTGCCACAAGAGTGGTGTCATCTGCATATCTGAGGTCATTGATATTTCTCCCGGCAACCTTGATTCCAGCTTGTGTTTCTTCCAGTCCAGCGTTTCTCATGATGTACTCTGCATAGAAGTTAAATAAGCAGGATGACAATATACAGGTTCCTATTTGGAACCTGTCTGTTGTTCCATGTCCAGTTCTAACTGTTGCTTCCTGACCTGCATACAGATTTCTCAAGAGGCAGGTCAGGTGGTTTGGAATTCCCATCTCTTTCAGAATTTTCCACAGTTTATTGTGATCCACACAGTCAAAATCTTTGGCATAGTCAATAAATCTGTCCTGATTATTAATTCGAAGGACTGATGCTGAAGCTGAAACCACAATACTTTGGCCATCTTATGCAAAGAACTGGCTCATTGGAAAAGACTCTGATACTGGGAAAGATTGAAGGCAGGAGGAGAAGGGGGCAGCAAAGGATGAGATGGTTGGATGACATCACAGACTCAATGGACATGAATCTGAACAAACTCCAGGAGATGGTGAAGGACAAGGAAGCCTGCTGTGCTGCAGTCCATGGGATCGCAAAGAGTCAGACGCAACTTAGTAACTGGACAACAACAAATAGATAAAATTTATGTTATTTTTCAATAAATATAGATTAATCTATATATGTAGTGATTATCTCTGGATGAGATAGTGATGCAATATTCTGAATAGATAATATATAATATTTTTTAGTATTTCTGTTCTTGTGTTCCATATTTTATGCCCTGATTAGTATTACCTTTATGCATGCATGCTAAGTTGCTTCAGTCATGTCCAACTCTTTGCAACTATATGGAGTTGACGGGCTACTCTGCCAGGCTCCTCTGTCCATGGGATTCTCTAGGCAAGAATACTGGAGTGGGTTGCCATGTCCTTCTCCAGGGATCTTCCTGACCCAGAGATCAAACCCACAACTCTTATGTCTCCTGCATTGCATTGCATTCTTTACTACTAGCACCATCTGGGAAGCCCATTACTTTTATAAATAAGTTGAAATTTTAATCTAAAAATAAAACCTAATACCTATTCAGTCCCAACATTCTGGATTTCTATCCTGTTTGCCAGTACGCTTTTAAAATGGGAAAATATGGTATGGCTACTTGGGATCACCTCTAGAACTGAAGAACTTTAGTGGTATAAGAAGACTCCACAATGATTTAATGGAACCCTTTCATTGGAAATATTGGAAAATTGAGTCCTAGAAAGAAAAGTGACTCCCAAATTCACACAGCTACAATAACTGGTGAGTCTCTTGTGAAAACCAAGGTTGCAACTACACAAAGCCAAAATCATCCTCTCATTCAAGCAATGTGTCAAGAGTTGGGTACACTGGGCATGGAGAAGGAACCAGCAGGGCACACTTTCTAGCTAGAGCTGATGCCTGCTAAGCTGTTGTCACTTCAGTCATGCCTGACTCTGTGCAACCCCATAGACAGCAGCCCACCAGGCTCCCCCGTCCCTGAGATTCTCCAGGCAAGAACACTGGAGTGGATTGCCATTTCCTTCTCCAATGCATGAAAGTGAAAAGTGAAAGTGAAGTCGCTCGGTCGTGTCTGACTCTTTGCGACCCCATGAACTGTAGCTCACCAGGCTCCTCTGTCTATGGGATTTTCCAGGTAAGAGTACTAGAGTGGGTTGCCATTGCCTTCTCTGAGTTGATGCCTAAATATCTACAAAACTACATGCTTCATTTGTACAAGGTCCAAGCACAGATCAGATCAGTGGCCAAGATCGAAACAGGTAGCCTCAGCTTGATGAAAAGAGGCCATCTGACTGTGGCTAAAATCTGAATACCATTTAGAATATCCATGTTATTAGATTGCTCCGTAGTCCCTTCATGATGTAAAGAATTTTTTTGTAGACAATCGACAGCAAAGGTAGATCCAGCATAATCACTGGCCTCAGCAACCATCCTGAATTTTCCCCCTTGAGCAACAAAGGAGCGACAATCAAGGGCAGGGAGCTCCTAGCCTGCTCAATTCAGTTCAGTTCAGTTCAGTCACTCAGTCATGTCTGACTGTTTGCGACCCCATGAATCGCGGCACTCCAGGCCTCCTTGTCCATCACCAACTCCCGGAGTTTACCCAAACTCATATCCATTGAGTCAGTGATGCCATCCAACCATCTCATCCTCTGTCGTCCCCTTCCCCTCCTGCCTCCAATCCTTCCCAGTGTCAGAGTCTTTTCCAATGAGTCAATTCTTCACGTGAGGTGGCCAAAGTATTGGAGATTCAGCTTCAGCATCAGTCCTTCCAATGAACACCCAGGACTGATCTCCTCTAGGCTGGACTGGTTAGATCTCCTTACAGTCCAAGGGGCTCTCAAGCGTCTTCTCCAACACCATAGTTCCTGCTAACTCCCCCTAAAAAGCCGCAAGCCAAATCTATGGCAGTTGTCTATGCAAGGTGAAAAGGATCTATTTCAAAAATTGCTTTCTGTTCAAGACAAACAACTTAACCATAGTCATACCATGTCAGAACTGTCCAAGTCTCTTGTTTTACAGATGAGGAAACTGAGATCCTTCCATTCTTAGCACGTGTCCCTAATCTTGTCTCCCCTCTGCCCCATGGAAGAACCAGTGTCTTCTTCCTTTATTGTTGTTGTTTAATCACTAAGTCATGCCCAACTCTTTTTTGACTGTAACCCATCAGCCTCCTCTGTCCCTAGAATTCTCCACTCAAGATACTAGAGTCGGTTGCCATCTCCTTCTCCAGGGGAATCTTCCCAACCCAGGGATCAAACCTGCATCTCCTGCTCACCAGGTAGACTCTTTAATGCTGAGCCATCAGGGAAGCCCTGTATTCTCCCTTATTACACTATAAACTCCAAAACAACAAGGACCATGGCTCTCTTACTTGCTGAGATGGCTAGACAGAGCCAAGCATGGATGCGCTAATAGATTTCTACTATTACAGATCATGGTAATGTCAGAGCTAAGACTAGAATCCAAATCTTCTAATATCTAGCCCAGTTGTCCCCAATATTTGATAGTCAAGCCTCATCATGTTCAGAAAGTGCTAACCATATTGGTAATCCACCACGTTAACACTTTTGACATAAAAGGGCTATTGGCCATTTCCAAAAATGAAATTCACCCTTAAAGTATAAATATCTGTCACTTACTGGATTTTTAAAAGAAATATACATCTATTCACTCATTCAACAAATAATTTCTGAGCACTTCTTAGGTACCAGTTACTGTGCTAGGCATTTGCCACATATTGTTGGGGTTTTAGGATTATTATGATGTTATTTTCATCTTTCTATTTTCTTAACATTCTTTAACATAACAGCCACATTTATAAATTTTAGAAAAAGCACCTTCAAAATAAATAGCATTCCATATGCTCTGCAATTTTTTTAAACTTTCAGAGTTGTAGCAATATCTAGGGAGGGTTAAACCTGCCAAGTAATTATTGGAGGAAAATATTGAGATTAATCTGTAAGTACTGATTCAAGTATAGAAAACGGGTCTTATGATCATGGACACTTTTGTCATATTCTAAGTACACACTCCAGCAGCAGAACTTGTTTCCTGCGCTTGGGGCCCATTATTCCTAATTCCCTAGAAATTAATCAGAAGGTGCCTGTCTGAAACCTGCTACGGGAGTGTTAGCATGGACTCAAGTGAGCTTCTCAAGGGCAGTAGCTGTGGCCATGGACCCAAAGGAAAGGGTAGAGCTCCTAGCAGAGGGAGTAAATAGTTTTTTAAATCAAAGACTTGAAGGCTGAATAAGTCAACTAGTGAATTTCAAGAAAATCAAAAGTGGTTGAAGAATGGCAGTGAGGTCTTCTGGCCATTTGAACTATCCCTTGGACAGTAAGGAGATCAAACCAGTCAAATCAACCCTGAATATTTACTGGAAAGACTGATGTTAAAGCTGAAGCTCCAATACTTTGATCACCTGATGCAAAGAGATGATGCTCTGGGAAAGATTGAAGGCAGGAGGAGAAGGAGATGACAGAGGACCAGATCGTTGGATGACATCACTGACTCAATGGACATGGGTTTGAGGAAGTGCCAGGAGGTGATGAAGGACAGGGAAGCCTGGCATGCTGCAGTCTAGGGGGTCACAAAGAGTTGGACACAACTTGGCACCTGAACAACAGCAACAATCTTCTAAAAAACATTCTCTCCCTACAGCTCTTCCCTGACACCACTTTTAGTCTGTTGCTGTATTTTTTCACTTTTTAAAAATTTGTTTATTTTTTTAATTGAAGGATAATTGCTTTATAGAATTTTATTGTTTTCTGTAAAACCTCACATGAATCAGTCATAGGTATACATATATCCCCTCACTTTTGAATCTCCCTCCCATCTCCCAAACCCATCCCACTCCTCTAGGTTGATACAGAGACCCTGTTTGAGTTTCCTGAACCATACAGCAAATTCCCTTTGGTTATATATTTTACATATGGTAATGCAAGTTTCCATGTTCCATACATCTCACCCTGTCCTCCCCTCTCCCCATGTCTATAAGTCTATTCTGTGTGTTTGTTTCTCCACTGCTGCCCTGCAAATAAATTCTTCAGCACCAGTTTTCTAGATTCTGTATATATGCATTAGAATGTGATATTTATCTTTCTCTTTCTGGCTTACTTCACTCTGTATAATAGATTCAAGGTTCATCCACTTCATTAGAACTGACTCAAATGCATTCTTTTTTATGGCTGAGTCATATTCCATTGTGAATATGTACCACGATGGACATAGATTGTTTCCATGTTCTAGCTATTGTAAACAGTGCTACAATGAATAATGGGATACATGTGTCCTTTGCAATTCTGGTCTCCTCAGGGTATATGCCTAGGAGTGCGATTGCTGGGTCATATGGTGGTTTTATTGCTAGATTTTTAAAGGGATCTCCATACTGTCTTCCATAGGGGCTGTATCAATTTACATTCCCACCAACAGTGCAAGAGCATTCCCTTTTCTCCACACCCCCTCCAGCATTTGTTGTTGGTAGACTTTTTGATGATGGCCATTCTGACTGGTGTGAGGTGATATCTCATTGTAGTTTTGATTTGCATTTCTGTAATAATGAGCGATGTTGAGCATCTTTTCATGTGTTTGTTAGCCATCTGTATATCTTCTTTGGAGAAATGCCCGGTTAGGTCTTTTTCCCACTTTTTGATTGGGTTGTCTGTTTTTCTGGTATTGAGTTGTATGAGTTGCTTGTATATTTTGGAAATTAACCCTTCATCAGTTTTTTCATTTGCTATTATTTTCTCCAATTCTGAAGGTTGTCTTTTCACTTTGCTTATAGATTCCTTTGCTGTATAAAAGCTTTTAAGCTTAATCAGGTCCCACTTGTTTACTTTTGTTTTTATTTCCATTTCTCTAGGAGGTAGGTCATAGAGGATCTTGATTTGATTCATGTCATCAAGTGTTCTGCCTATGTTTTCCTCTAAGAGTTCTATAGTTTCCAGTCTTACATTTAGGTCTTTAATCCATTTGAGTTTCTCTTTTTGTATGGTGTTAGGAAGTGTTCTAATTTCATAATTTTACACGTAGCTGTCCAGTTTTCCCAGCACCATTTATTGAAGAGGCTGTCTTTGCCCCATTGTGTATTCTTGCCTCGTTTGTCAAAAATAAGGTACCCATAGTTGCATGGGTTTATTTCTGGGCTTTCTATCTTGTTCCATTGGTCTATATTTCTGCTTTTGTGCCAGTACTATACTGTCTTGATGACTGTAGCTTTGTAGTATAATCTGAAGTCACGAAGGTTGATTCCTCCAGCTCCATTCTTATTTCTTAAGACTGCTTTGGCTATTCAAGGTCTTTTGTGTTTCCATATGAATTGTGAAATTGTTTTGTTCTAGTTCTCTGAAAAATGCCATTGGTAATTTGATAAGGATAACATTGAATCTGTAAATTGCATTTCGTTGTATAGTCATTTTCATAATACTGATTCTTCCTACCCAGGAACACAAAATATCACTCCATCTTTTTATGTCATCTTTTTTTTTTTTAATTTTTATTTTTTGTTTAATGCTTATTCCATTTCACAGCACTGCATTGGTTCTGCCATACATTGACATGAATCAGCCACAGGTATGGACGATCTCCCCATGTTAAAGCCCCCTCCCACCTCCCTTCCCTGCCCATCCCCCCGGTTCATCCCATACACCGGCCCCAAGCATCCTGTATCCTGTATTGAACATAGACTGGTGCTTCATCTCCCATATGATTGTATACATGTTTCGTTGTCCTTCTCCCAGATCTTCCCACCCTCTCCCTCTCCCTCTGAAGCCAACAGTCCGTTCTATACCTCTGTGTCTCTTATATCTGTCTCTTATACACATCTTACAGTTTTTCTGCCTTTAGTCTTAACAGACTTCAGTCATTTCCAAAACTACTTAGGTCAACAGGGGATCTCATCATACCCCTTCTGTGAGGTCATTTTATATATTTGTAGAACAGCTAGATTCTCTCATAGAGTCTATATTCTATCTTATATCCTACAATGCTCAAATGATTTTTATAAATGTGTGTATTTTTAAGCTTGCTTTTTGTGTTGTCAAGTTCTATGGTCTTATACAAATGCTTAGTGTCATGGTATCATATATAATAATTTGATCTCTACTTTAAAAACTCATGTTTTAACTCCAAAAAATTGCCTCCAATTTCCTGGCAACCACAGATCTTTTACCATTTTTATAGATTTGTAACATTTCTTTTTCAAACAGCAGTTTTCAAATTGGATTCTTTCACTTTTTGTTGATCAGTCACTCAGTAATATCAAACTCTTTGTGATCCCATAGACTGCAGTACGCCATACTTCCCTGTCCTTCACCATTTCCCCAAGTTTGCTCAAATTCATGGCCATTGAATCAGTGCTGCCATCCACCCATCTCATTCTCTGTCTTCTCCTTCCCTTGCCTTCAATCATTCCTGGCATCAAGGTCTTTTTTAGTGAGTTGGCTCTTTGCATCAGGTGGCCAAAGTATTGGAG
>SJYC01065691.1:0-25113 GCA_006408675.1 Madoqua kirkii | reverse complement strand
AATTTTCTGAATGTTGAGCTTTAAGCCAACTTTTTCACTCTCCTCTTTCACTTTCATCAAGAGGCTCTTGAGTTCTTCTTCACTTTCTGCCATAAGAGTGGTGTCATCTGCATATCTGAGGTTATTGATATTTCTCCTGGCAATCTTGATTCCACCTTGTGCTTCATCCAGCCCAGTGTTTCTCATGATGTACCCTTCATATAAGTTAAACAAGCAGGGTGACAACATATGTACTCCTTTCCTATTTGGAACCAGTCTGTTGTTCCATGTCCAGTTCTAACTGCTGCTTCCTGACCTGCATACAAATTTCTCAAGAGGCAGGTCAGTTGGTCTGGTATTCCCATGCTTTAAGAATTTTCCACAGTTTATTGTGATCCACACAGTCAAAAGACTTTGGCATAGTCAATAAAGCAGAAGTAGATGTTTTTCAGGAACTCTTTTGCTTTTTCAATGATCGAACAGATGTTGGCAATTTGATCTCTGGTTCCTCTGCCTTTTCTAAATCCAGCTGGAACATCTGAAAGTTCACAGTTCATGTGCTATTGAAGCCTAGCTTGGAGAATTTTGAGCATTACTTTACTAGCGTGTGAAGTGAGTGCAATCGTGTGATAGTTTGAGCATTCTTTAGCATTGCCTTTCTTTGGGATTGGAATGAAGACCAACCTTTTCTAGTCCCATGGCCACTACTGAGTTTTCCAAATTTGCTGGTGTATTGAGTGCAGCACTTTCATAGCATCATCTTTTAGGATTTGAAATCGCTTGGTTAGAATTCCATCACCTCCACTAGCTTTGTTCATAGTGATGCTTCCTAAGGCCCACTTGACTTTGCATTCCAGGATGTCTGGCTCTAGGTGAGTGATCACACCATCATGATTATCTGGGTCGTGAAGATATGTTTTGTATAGTTCTTCTGTGTATTCTTGCCACCTTTTCTTAATATCTTCTGCTTCTGCTAGGTCCATACCATTTCTGTCCTTTATTGTGCCCATCTCTGCATGAAATGTTCGTTTGGTATCTCTAATTTTCTTGAAGAGATCGCTAGTCTTTCCCACTCTATTGTTTTCCTCTATTTCTTTGCACTGATCACTGAGGTAAGCTTTCTTATCTCTCTTTGCTATTCTCTGGAACTCTGCATTAAATTGGGTATATCTTTCCTTTTCCTCCAGGCCTTTCACTTCTCTTCTTTTCATAGCTATTTGTAAGCCTCCTCAGACAACTTTTTTGCCTTTTTGCATTTCCTTTTCTTGGGGATGGTAGAATCCCTGCCTCCTGTACAACATCATGAATCTCCATCCATAGTTCTTCAGGCACTCTGTCTGTCAGATCTAATCCCTTGAATCTATTTGTCACTTCCCCTGTATAGTCATAAGGGATTTGATTTAGGTCATACCTGAATGGTCTAGTGGTTTTCCCTACTTTCTTTAATTAATTAATGTAAGGTATTACTATAGCATAAATCACTTGAGTTATGGTTCCAGACTATAACATGTAAAAGCAGTTTTTGACAAACCAGTTCATTTTTTCAAATATTTTAATTTAAACACGGCAGACAAACCATTTTAAATCCATGTTTGCTTTACTAAAATAAAATAACTGCTAATTTATATGCCATTGATTCTGTTACCTCCAGAGTCTAAAAACCAGTAGGCTTACAAAAGCACACTGAGAATGCCTTTGGTTTCATGAAACACATGATGAATGTTCATTTGGAGAATTTGCTTCAATCCACATACAAATGCACATCACTCAAAAGTAATCTATTTTATATGCCTATGAATGCTAGGCAATCATATTATTTTCGTTGTAGAAAATTCAGAAACAAACGCATATTTATTTATGAATTTGTTGCAGTGAAGAAGAAATTTTGAAATTATCATTTACTGATAACTAAAACCCCTTTTTGGATCTAACCATTACATCAATGAAGACTTATTTTAATAATAACAGATGAAATGGCACTCCTGCTGGTTTAGCAAAAATAAAAAATAATTTTAAAAATAGGCTATAGTCTATGATCTCTTAATGACTTCTTTGTGAAAGAAATCTAACTAAGCATAGGAAAATCTTGGGTGTATTAATTTCTTTTCCGAACCCCCCCCAAAAAAATCGCTAATTCAAATGTTCTCTCCTCCAGTGTGCTGTATCAATTCCTCTAACATGAGAAAATATCTTCTCATATGATACTACAATGGGTTTAGTGGATCATTTTCTCAAATCTGCTTATGTTACTTAGATTCAAGAATGCATACTCAGTAAGGAATATTTTTAAACAGTATTTAATGCTTTTTAACAATCTATTTTTGTAAAGGATTTGAGTTGTCTGGTATTAATTTTCCCCTCCCATTCTTGTTCCTTCTATAAGAACCCACTGCCCTGTCCAGAGGTGGAGGCAGATCTGGCCAATTATGGTAACCTGTTCTCCTATGCTCTGATTGTTTCCGAGTGTGAGCAATGTGACCCTAATAATGTCAACTGGAATCTTCTCTTGAGTGATAGTTGAACACTGGGAAAGAGAAGTTCTTTCTTTGGACCTTCTGGGCTGAAAATAAATTTAAAGATATCAGCAGGCATCTTCTCCACTACATGGAAAAAGTTTTCTGCAGGACAATGCCATGTAGATAAAAGCTGAAATGTCAGCAGGATGGATGGATGACAGGCGGGAACAAAGATGAATATAAGTGAATCACAACCATATTGAAAACAGTTCTAAACTTTGAGGCCCTGATATCTACAGCTCATCTTTTGATCTTATGAGCCATCCTAGTGTCTTAGCGTCCCAGCTATACAAACTAATAAATTTCTTATTTTGTTTGAGCAGTACTGAAACTTGAAGTAAGATTCTGTCACTTGAAATCTGACACTCTCTAGTGATAACTGTTATATTTTTGGACTTTTACACTTACCTGAAAATTACTCTTGGCAATTAGGAGGATGATTTATAAATAACTACTGTGCAAAGGCATGAGTTTTATTTCCAAAACCAGTAGAAAATGCCTCACTTCTATTAGGTTAAGAGAGAGGAAGTTTATACATTTCGTATTTACATATACTATATAGATTAATTCATTTGTACCATCAGATGTACTCTCCAGGATGCCTAGAAATCTGGAAATCATAAACAATAATCAGATATGGGATTATAAAACCCAGGACAGGAATTCTATATATAAATTATTCTGCTCTTACCAAGCCCATATTTGAATATGACTGGCATGTAACAAGGTCTCTGCAGAAGCTCACATGGATCCAAATATTCTGGTCATTCAGAATGTGTAAGTCCAGAAGAAAGAACTAAAATTATTTCATTTTCACACTTTGAAGGATGAAAGACTATAGAGGGCTACACAGAAAAATCCTTTACAGAAAACTGATACATTTTACATCATTTTCTCCAAGTACTAACAACTGAGGGTTATTTGCAACGTTATTTAAAAGTGATCTTATTTGTTAACCAAATTCTGACAAAAATAATGCCTGGGAATCATATTTCCCTTCACAGAGTTTCTTTAATTAAAGGCAGCCAGTCACATAAGAGCAAATCTGGATTTCCTCAGTGACCCTTCCATGGTTTCAGCAGACATGAGTGAAGAAAGGGACCAACGCTTTCATCAGTCTCCACTGCCATTAAGGACGTGGTGACGCCCAGAAGAAAGCGAGCAGCAAGCCTGCCTGACTCTGCTCAAGAGTGCTTTCCACACTGACCACGGTCTCATACGCCCTCACAAGCAGCTCCTTGTTAAATGCTGCATGCCCACCTTTTATTAAAATGTCAAATGGAACTCTTTTAATTCATATTGGATGGCTTTCAAAGAGAATTCAGTAATGAAAACCAATGACAGAGATTGGTTACCAACTAAAACACTATACTTGAGCTGTCTAGCGTATTACAGGGCCATTTTTCTTCTTTCAGTTATCACAATGTTATACATTGACTAGAAAATTCTGAGTGTGGTGCTTTCAAAGGGCTTGGTCAGATCAATTCCCATCAACAGTATGAAAAATATCTGTATCCAGCCTATATCTCTAATAAGAACAACTATAAACTTTCTTCTAAAACTAAATAGGACCTCCATTTCCAGTAACGGCAGGTAACAGGTGAACCAACAAGTCCTATGAACACAACTAAAAATTCCTTCTCCAGGGGATCTTCCTGACCTAAGAATCAAACCCAGGTCTCCTGCACTGCAGGCAGATTGTTCACCGACTGAGCTATGAGGGAATCTTTAAAAAAAAAATTTATCTCCTTTAAAGTATTAAAGAGTTTTCAATATAGTCAACAATTTCCAGACCAAAATCTAAAGGAAAACAAATACCAGAGAATTGAGCAAAGCATTAGAACTCACACCAACTTTTGCCCTAGGGCATTTGCTAATCTAGATAAATTTGGGCTTTGGTTTTGGTGACCTTGCTGGGCAATAACATTTGAAATAATGATCATACTCTGCTCAAGATGGGAAGTATAATGAGAGATCTTTTTCACCTTAGTTTGGGGCCCACAATGAAAACTGATGACTCCATCACTATCCCCAGAAACCCACAATAAAATCTACCATGGTGCTAAAAAGAAAAAGAGAATAAAAAGAAAAACAAGGGGGAAAATATCCGTAAAGGTGAGGTCACTTCTGACTCAAATTTGCAGCCCAGGTCCTATCACTTAATTTGTTCACAGAACTTTAAGTCATATGCTAGGTTCAGGGTCGTCCCAAACTAACAAATAATGAGGTGCCTGGCAGAAGCAAATACAAATCTCCTGTGGAGGAAGGCACCATCCTATCAGACACTAAAAAACTAAAATCCCTGCAAATAATATTTCAAGGACAATGAAGGGAAAAAACAAGACCTCACATAGGAAAACAAGACACCAATGAACTGAACAGACAGTAGGTCATCAAAGACTTCATAGAGGGTACTTAATGGATACAGACTATGAAATAACTATATTACTCAGTCTGAAGTACTAACAGATAAGCCTGAAGATCTCTTTAGGACACAGGAATCTATAAACAAAAAATGATACAACAATTCTGTGAAGACAAATGGACTCTTCAAAAATGTTAATATTCTAAATAGCAAAAACCAACACCGTCCCCATGGGCCCCTCCAATACGTCAGGGAACTATTAAAAACTTAATGAAGCACATGACCTTCGACTGAATCCTGAATTTAATTTAAAAAGAAAAAGAAAACATTATTGAAAATTGGAGGGGAAATGAAAACAGAATTTATTAACATTGTATTAATTTTAAGCTTATGGACTGTGATAACAACATTGTGATTACCTGAAAGAATTTTGGTCTTCTTAGAAAGTATCTGTTCATGTATTTAAAGGAGCAAGCAGAAGGTTAACAACTAATGACTCTAAGTAAAGGGCATTTAGGTACTATTATTTCAAGTTTTTTTTAGATTTGGAAACTTTTAAGAACAAAACATTGTCGGGGGAAGTTGTAGGGGGAAGTCGTATAGAAGATTTCATAAAATCCAAATAGAACATCTAACAATAAGAGGTATAGCAGCTAAATTTAGAAATGTCTTAAGTATACAAGTTAAGAGACATGGAGGAGAAAAATCTGATACCATTGGAGCCTTGAGAGCAAAGAGATGAGTCAGAGGCAATATCTGAAAAAATGATAGCTAAGGATTCTACTGAAATGTGGAAAAAGACCAATATGTAGATTTAAATGAAGTTGCTCAGTCGTGTCCGACTCTTTGCAACCCTGTGGACTGTAGCCTGCCAGGCTCCTCTGTCCATGGGATTCTCCAGGCAAGAATATTGGAGTGGGTTACCATTTCCTTCTCCAGAGGATCTTCCCGACCCAGGGATCGAACCTGAGTCTCCCACATTGGAGGCAGATGCTTTAACCTCTGAGCCACCAGGCAAGAAGTCCACTAAATCCCAAGCTAGCTAGATGAGAGAAAATCCATACCTAGACTCATCTTAGAGATGGTAAAGAAAACTAAAAATAGATAAATCATTTAAAAGGCCAATAAAAAAAAAACAAATTATGTTCAAACAGGCCATGGTTCAATTGAGAGCTAATTTCCCAATATAATGGAAGACAGAAAATGGTAGAATTATGCAACCAAATTTACTGAAAGAAAAAAACTGCCATATTTTAATTCTATAGCCAGCAAAAATATCTTTCAAGAGTAAATTAAAGACAATTTTGGATAAACAAATGTGGGAAGATTTCTCATAGCAGATCTACTTCAAACTTAGTTAATTGGTATTGACTGCAACTTTATCCTACACTGATATTTTATATTCTGCTCCCTAGCATTCTGCTGTTCTCTCAAACAATCCATCCAATAAGTTACAAGAAAAATGAACAACTATTGCTGAAAATGATTTTGAAATGGTTAATACACAAATCATTCCATTTGAAGTCTCAATGAATGATCCAAGTTGTCATTCATACAAGTTCATTAATATTTGTAAATCCATACTGATGAACAACTTTTCCAAAGCGAGAAACCCAAATAATTTGAACTCAGCAGGAATATCATTTGTGCCTGACTCATAATAACAGAAGTCTGCCCTATGGCTCTGTATTCATTACCTACCAAATATTACCCATATATAAATTTCTCTTCTAAACAAAACAAACCCATGAGTGGTGACCTCAAACTGAACTAGTTAAATTTAGGGACTCATTTGTAAAGGTCATTGTCCTTTGCTGAAAATCCACTTTTTATGGAGATGAGAAGTTTAACCTGCCCTACAAGTGCCAGGCATAATTAGCCAGCTGTACTCTCATAATAAGGTGCAGATGGTTAATTACACCAGCAAATAACTGCTTATTTGTGGGCACAAAAGCCTGTACCTAAAAATCATTAAATGTATACTTGGGCCTATCTATGCTCATGCAAACAAAACACTTATTTCCAAGGTTTCACCTGTGAGCAAATCACCACAGGCTCCAACTCCACCTCTCTGGGGGAGACCCATTAACACTGCTGAGGTCTGGTTCAAGGAAGGGACACTAGCCGCAAAGCCATACATCAGTGAGGAATTATTTCATGGGGTGCTGAGTCCTTGTTGAAAAATCTCCTGAAGTCAATTTGTTGTAACAGAAACCTAAGGTAGAATTTGTTTTCCCTAGAACTCAAAGTAAATTCTATCTTATTTAGATGAAAAACTCTAAAGAATTTTTTTTTTCACAAGCAAAAGTCAACACTAGTTGTCTGACAAAGAAAAAAAGACAATTTTTCCTGTGCCCTTGAGAAATTTCACTGGCTAGCTGAGCTCTCAGAATTTAGAAAGCCATATCAGAAACAATACATCCAATGGTTGTTAGGTTGTTCCAAAGATCCCACTTAAAAACAAATTCTACCAATCCCCACGTGGCGAGAATAGGACTTGGGAAGAAAGCAGAGAGGGCTCACTACTTTATAACACCCAAGTTTGAAAGTTCTCTGCCAGCTTCACTGTTCTCAACTTGCAGCATTTAAAATGTCAGGGCTGGGGAAGGGAATGCTCATCTACTTGAATCTGCACAGAACCTTTACTCAGAGGAATCCACAGGATGTGTGATTCTATTCAGTGTAATTGTATGTTGGGGAAGAGGAAAAGCTGCCTGCCATGATTTTAATTGCTAAGAGCACACGATCTTTTTAGGAACCATCTGTTTAATTGTAATTACAAATAGCGATGCAAAAACACAAATGATTAACGAGTACAAAACTTCCCTGCCACTAACAGTTTTAACACAACAAGCCATATAGTGAAAGAGTGTGTTGCCTTTTTCCTCTGCAATATTTCATGATTTAGCAACTGGCAGTCTACTATTTATTACAGAATCTCATTCTGGTGGTGCTAAAGTTATTAATTAGTATTCTTGGATTATATTTCTCTGTTACTCCTTTTTATTAAACTTTAATTCCCTCTGAGCGTGACAGGGATTATATCAGAAATGAAATACCTAAGGCTCCTGTTTTCTACCTTCTGTTCAAATCTTTGAGTTTTCATATAATACACATCTTCTATAATTAATTACCTGGGACATTCCAAAGTATTGCAAGACTAATTTTTTGCTTTCATAAACATAAATTTCAGCCTTCTTGGTTTTGAAATATGCTTACCACACTGTTATTATTCTAAAAGCCACAAGTATTGGTGATTGTTTTCAGGCATGAATAAAAATAGCTTACCCTTAAAATTTATTTTAATTAAGGATTTTTCAAAGTCATTGCCACAAACCTGGTGGATTGTTTATTATAAAAACAAGCATCAACAACATAGTTATACAGAACACAAAATTAGGGGCAAAGTTTTTTAACTTGGGTTTAAAAGAGTAGTTTAAAAAAATAAAGAGAGATAAATGATGTGAGATCATAATGTTAATAGAGCAACCTTATATTTAGGACATTTTAGCCTATTAAAGCAAGAAGATGCCATTTAAAAATAAAATTCAGGAGGAATTTATGAACTGACAGTGAAATTACATGAGATTATTTTCTTAGTCATGTCACAGTAATTTTTCCTCAAAGTAAGATGAGTTCACTTTTTGGTATTCATTTTAAGATGAAGATCACCACTTAAACAATACCATATACTTTCTGACAAGTCTTTCAGTCATACACGAAAGACTTTTAAAAAGCCCTCTCTCCTCTACCACTGTAACAGATAAATATGACCCTTAAAAAATCAGAGAACTAAAGCACTTTAAATCCTCAAAGATGTAAAAAGACTGACTGCACAGCTTTTCAAGTTAAATTTCGGTAGAGGCATTATGCAATATGTCAATTCCTCACTTGTGCTCTGTCCAGCTCGAATTCTTGTAGTCATGATCCTACAGTGATTTTTGCCTTATTTCAAGCCTGGCTTCCCCTGCTTTATATGAAGAGCAGCCGAATGCTAAGCTCCTTTGCAACTGTTGATGAGGACATAGATCTTGGAGAAAATATATGAAAGAAAAAATCTGCCCTCAGAAACAGCTGCTTCTTCACTTTTAACAACAGCAACTGTGATGGAGCGTGTCACTGTGCCCTGCATTCTGAAATGTGCTGTCCTAAACCAGTGATCGTTAACCTCCGAGGTTCAAATCCCACCGGGATCAGTTAAAAGCTACGAACACTGTTCTCCGAAAGATGAAAATAAACATAAAATCTAAACTAAACATAAACATAAGATAACAACTAGAGCCATATGGGAGGACTCAGTCATGTCCAACTCTTAGGGAGCCCATGGTCTGCAGCCTGCCAGGCTCCTCTGTCCATGGGGTTTTCCAGGCGAGAGGACTAGAGTGTGACTATGACTATGGGAGGACATGACTATGGGAGGACTCCAGCCCATACCAACTCAAAACAAGAAGTTGTCCTGCCCCTGGGGCCCCTAGGTCAGGCATCCAGAAATGCTTACTCCCTGGCAGGCAGGGTCCATGCAGCACTTCAGTAACTACTCAGCACTGAAGCAGCTACAGAAGACTGTCGACTTTCTGTTCCCCAAAAGACTATGGGAGTAAAATCTCTGAAGGGAGAATGATGCAGGAAAGAGGGCAGGGTACAACCTTTAAAAGAATGACATAGCCTGAGGGTACAACCAACTGAGTAGAGACAACAGGGAGAAGGCGATGGCACTCCACTCCAGTCCTCTCATCTGGAAAACCCCATGGACAGAGGAGCCTAGCAGGCTGCAGACCATGGGGTCGCTGAGGGTCGGACACGACTCAGTGACTTCCCTTTCACTTTTCACTTTCATGCACTGGAAAAGGAAATGGCAACCCATTCCAGTGTTCTTGCCTGGAGAATCCCAGGGACGGGGGAGCCTGGTGGGCTGCCGTCTATGGGGTTGCACAGAGCTGGACACAACTGAAGCGACTTAGCAGCAGCAGCAGCAGAGACAAGAGGGTCCAGGATGGCAGACCAGTTGTCTTCCACTAGACTTTGAGTCTCAGTATACACTCACTGAAACACATCAGCATGCTAGATGACACACCCACAGGCACCATGACCATAAAAGTCGAAAAGTGGGCAGTGGCCCAATTCCTGGAAGTCCCCATCCTTTCCCCAGAAGAGCTGGAATACTCCTCCCACTCATTAGCCTATGAAATTACCCATCCCTATAAAAATTGACAACCCCATAACCTGGTGCCTCTAATGCCTCTCTTACCTTCTGAGATGGCTCACACTCTGTCTATGGAGTGTGTTTCCTCCCTGAAAAAACTTTCACCTTAAAACAAACAACAAACAGACCTATTAACATAAATCCAGAGTCAAGCATCTCTACTCTATGCCGATTTCAGTTTAGCAGTTTAAACATAGCTTCAATACTCACTCACAGGCTATGTCGGTTCTCTCACACTTGATGTGAATCTTCTTCTTCTAAATATTTTTTGATGTTAACATGTAAAACATTCTCAAAGCTACTGTGAAGCTTGTAAAACTATACCACTAATTAATAATAACTTCCCCTATTCCGTGTGATCACATGAATCACTCTCCCACACAAGCCAGAGGGATTATTGGGCCTTCCCCTAAATAATTCTAAATTTGCTCATATACAAAACATGAAATAAAATGTAAAACTAAA
The DNA here is from genome assembly GCA_006408675.1 of Madoqua kirkii. Classification (NCBI taxonomy): domain Eukaryota; kingdom Metazoa; phylum Chordata; class Mammalia; order Artiodactyla; family Bovidae; genus Madoqua; species Madoqua kirkii. The sequence continues at coordinate 14,585 of SJYC01065691.1, read as the reverse complement.
TCTATAAAACTTCAAGAAGAAAACACAGAAGAAAATCTGTGTTACTTTGGGTTGCTGCTGCTAAGTTGCTTCAGTCGTATCTGACTCTGTGTGACCCCATAGACAGAAGCCCACCAGGCTCTCCCGTCCCCGGGACTCTCCAGGCAAGAACACTGGAGTGGGCTGCCATTTCCTTTTCCAATGCATGAAAGTTAGAAGTAAAAGGAAAGTCACTCAGTCGTGTGCGACTCCTAGCGACCCCATGAACTGCAGCCTACCAGGCTCCTCCCTCCATGGGATTTTCCAGGCAAGAGTACTGGAATGGGATGCCATTGCCTTTTCCTGTGTTACTTTGGGTTAGGTGAAGAATTTTAGATAACATAATACATAATAGAAAAAACAGTAAATTCGACTTCATCACAATTTAAAACTTTTGATTCCGAAAGGCAACTCAATAAGAAGACAAGTGAATAAGACATGGGCAAAAGATACAAACACAAATGTCACCAAAGAAGAGATAAAATAATCGATAAACTCATGTTGTTCAACATCATTAGGCATCATGGAAATGCAAATTTGAAACAGAATAAGAAATCACTACACATCTACAAAAATGATTAAAATGAACAAGACTGTCACTAGATGTCATGGATGTGGAGCAGATGACGCTTTCATACTATGCTGGTAGAAATGCAAAATTGTACAGTTAATTTGGAAAATTAAACATATACTTGCCACAGAACCCAGTAATCACATTCCCAGGTATTTATCCAAAAATTATAATAACATATGTTGACTTTTGTGGGAATGACTACAACCATCAATAAGAGAACTTTCTGAGTTAACAAAATCATTCTATATATTTACATAGATACATAACAATTTTTCAAAATCCACAGAACAGTACATCTACATCTTAAAGGAATAAATTTTGGAAAAGGGTCTATTCAGATACTCTGCCCATTTTTATTGGGTCTTTTGCTTTTTTGACATTGAATTATATGAGTTCTTTGTATATTTTAATATTAATCCTTATCAGACATAGCATTTGAAAATATCTTCTCCCAGTCTGTAAGTGGCCTTTTGTCAGTTTCCTTCACTGTGCAAAAGCTTTTTAGTTTGAGGTATTCCCATTTGTTTAGTTCTGCTTTTGTTTCCCTTGCCTGAGGAGACATGGCCAAAAATCATTTCCAAGATCATTGTCAGAGCATACTGCTTATGTTTTCTTCTAGAAGTTTTATGGTTACAGGTCTTATATTTCAGTCTTCAATATGAATTTATTTCTGTGCATAGTGTGAGAGAGTAGTCCAGTTTGATTCCTTTGGATGTAGCTGTCCAGCTTTCTAAACACTGTTTACTGAAGGGTCTGCCTTTCCCCCATATTATTTTTGCCTCCTTTGTCATAGATTAATTGCCCATATAAGTGTGGGTTCATTTCTGGGTTCTTTATAGATGATCGACAGGTACACAAAAAGATGCTCAAGATCACTAATCAGAGAAATGTGAATCAAAACCACAATGAGATATCACCTCACACCTCTCAGAAGAGCTGTGATCCAAAAGACAACAAATAAGTTTTGGTGAGGATGTGGAGGAAAGGAAACCCTTGTGCACTGTTGGTGAGAATGTAAATTGATGCAGCCACTATGGAAAACAGTGTGGAGATTCCTCAAAAAACTAAAACTAGACCTATAATAAGGCTTAGCAATTCCACTCCTTGGTATTTATCCAAAGAAAACAAAAACACTAAATAGAAAAGACACATGCACCCCAATGTTCACCACAGTATTACAATAGCCAATATATGGAAGCAACCCAAATGTCCATCAATAGAAAAATGGATAAAGAAGATGTGGTATGTACACAGTGGACTATTACTCAGCCATAAAAAAGAATGAAATCTTGACATTTGTCACAACATGGATGGATCTAGAGGGTACTGTGCTAAGTGAAGTAAGTCAGAAAGAGAATACTAAAAGTAATCACTTACATGTGAAATCTAAAAAATAAAACAAATGAATAAACGTAACAAAACAAAGATAGTCATAGACCCAAACTGTATGGTTTTTATTCTGGTGGTTGCCAGAGGGGAGCAGGTGAAGGGAGGAAAGCAATTGGTGACAGAGATTAAGAGGCACAAATTTCCAGTTGCAAAATAAGTGAGTCATGAGTATTAAGCATACAGTGTGGGGAATGTATTCAATAATTATATATCCTTGAGTGATGACAGATAACTAGATTTATTGTAGTGATCATTTTTAGAGGCATAGAAATATTCAATCATGATGTTGTATAACAGGAACTAATAGTGTTGGAGGTCAATTATACTTCAAAAACAAGCAAACTCATAGAAAAAGAGATCAGGTTACCAGTAGTAATGGGTTGAGGGAGAGGGAACCGGACAAGGCAGTCAAAAGGTACAAACTTCCAGTTATAAGATAAATAAGTACCAGGGAAGTAATGTACATGATATATTCAATTAACTCTGCTCTGTGTTATATATGAAAGTTGTTAAGAAAATGAACCTTAAAGAGTTCTCATCACAAGTAAAATTGTTTATATTTAATTTTGTTTCTATATGAGATAATGGATGATGACTAAACTTCATGTGATAATCATTTCATCCTTCGGTTCATCCTTAATATAGGTCAAATCATTATGCTGTACAGCTTAAACTTACACAGTGCTGTATGTCAATTATATCTCAATAAAACTAGAAGAAAAAATAGAGGTGAATTTTACAGTATGTAAATTACACATAATAAATTGACTTTTTAAAACAGCTATCAACATACTGGGATAAAATTAGTATCAATATCTCAAAGTACCAATACCAAGGGTATGTAAAATACCCCAACAGATCAATATAAAAAGGACAGTCAGATTTAAATTGGACAAAGATAAAGAGTGACAACCCAGAGATCAATTATCAGTAGTAAATAATCATAAGCTGCTTTATCTCACTAGTAAGCCAGCAAATGTAAATTACAACAAAGTGGTAAACATTATTTTCCCATAAGAAAGACAAAGTTTTAAAAGACTGATAATATCAAGTGTTGATGCCTGTGCAGGGCAGCACAATCTCTACAGCAAGACTTCAAAAGAGCTCTATCAATGAGGATGATGGAAATTCAATTTATTCATATTCAGCTAAATAAAAATACAAAAAAAAAAACACCTTTATAATAGCTGGGTGATTGTCTTTGCTGTTTAGTCAGTGGGCTGTAGAATGAGGTGAGATGGCCATTAGTTCTGAGAATACTTGTGTCCATTTCATCAATCAATGCTCAACAGTCAGTCCAGTGCTGACTGAGGAGAGCCCAGAAGGATGCATGAATGATTCTAAGGCTTTAGCAGCCCACCAAGCAGAGTGATGTCCAGGTAGCCATATGAATAGCAACAGCCTCCTCAATGTTCTCAAGGAAGAAGCTGGAGAATGGAATAAAGGCTACAGCAAAATTTAGAAGAACAAAGACATTATGGAACAGGGACTTCCCTAGTGGTCCAGCAGTTAAGAACCCGCCTGTCAGTGCGTGGGACACCGGTTCCATCTCTGGTCTGGGAAGATCCGACATGCCCTAGAGCAGCTAAGCCCACAATTACTGAAGCCTGTGCGTCTAGAGCTGGTGCTCTGCACAGAAGAAGCCACAGCAATGAGAAGCCCACGTACCTCAACTACAGAGTAGCCCGCAACTCGAGAAGCCCAAGTGCAGCAACTAAGGCTTTGCCTTCAACGCTGACCTTAGCATCCCCAACCTAATGCAGCAGTAAAACATGACTCTACTAAATAAGCTCATCAAGAGCACAAATCCTGTCTTAACATGACATTTTTTTTCCTGCAAAACATCTAGGTTACTACTAAACATTAAGTAGGATCTCAATTACTTGAAAGAGTAAAGCAAAGGAGAGTGGGGAAGAATCATCTAGATAAAATACATACTGGTTGAAGTATTCTGAAGAGAAAAGGTCAAGACCCTATAGAGGCAGGGAGCAAGAAATCTAAGGTAAAACAAGTGAGGACACGTAGAGAACGGGACACCAGGTGGTTAAGAGTCATACCGACAGCTCTAAAGATGAGGCACTCTATGAACCCAGATGCAGAACTGTAAAGGGCGGTTGATCATTAGTCATTTCACAGGCGCAGCTATGCAGCGAGACCACATCGGTAAATCATATCAGGGTATACCGGGAATGCATTTGATCCTCAGAGTCATCCCGAGAAGAAGGGAGGAGGGGGCATGGCACCCCATTTTCCCGTTAGGGAAATACAGAAAATGACTTGCCCAAAGCCGAGCTAATTAGAAGTTAGAAGGAAGGTGAACTTCTAACTCTGTCCTTCAGGCTGATGTCTGCTCCTCATCCACACAGGTAGTCTGGGGAACCAACAGAAACTGGAGGCTGAACTATTGAAGGGACAGCGGGTGAGGAGAAAGAGCGTGAGGAGGCTGGGGAGAGATGGGATCTGGAAAGCTTAGGGAACCCCTGGGACAAAGAGCTGGAACTCGAGGGGATGCCCCAGCCAGTCCTCATACCGCTCATATTGAGACCCCACGACCACTGCGAGGGCTTCGACTCCAGTAACCTCCACCCTCTGTCAATTCCGCGCCCCATTCCCCACCAAGACCCCGCGTCCAACTCACAGACGCCGTAGCAAGGGCTCCCCAACCCGGCTCCAAGCAGCGGGCTCTCCTCCCGTGCCGCCTGGTAGCGGACCTGTTACCATCCGTTGCCACAGCAACCACGCAGCGCCGCACAGCTTAGCAAGCCTTTCGATGATTGGAGAAGGAAAGCGTCCATAGCAACCGCCAGGCAGCGATATTTGCACTCCATGGTCTGTAGTCTACCAGACGCTTCAGTCCATGGGATTTTCCAGGCAAGAAAACTGGAGTGGGTTGCCATTTCCTTTCCATCAGACACCTTCTCTCCCTAAAGGCACCCTCTCTCACCAGACACTTGTCCTAGTTCTTTAAAAGTGCATCTTATTTAACGCCTATCTGCCGGTGTTGCAGCGAGGTTCTTCATCTCTCCATAAATTTTTAAGGGCTCTTTTCCCTCTTCAGGAGGCCTGTGAACCCTTAAGTTATCTGTAAAAATGTATGTCCCTGTATCAAGTAGGATGTCCATAACCATAGAGTCTTAAAGGAGCCAGAAACAGAACCCAGGCTGCCAGATGCCCAGCAAAGTCCCAAGAAAATAACTACTCTATGCATTTTCCCCCATCTTTCTTCTCAGAGAATGCAGAGAATGCAGATTCCACTTAGACTGCGGCCTCATTCAAATCCTGCCTTGAGACACCTCCCAGAGACTCTAACTCTCGACCTTTATTCATCCATTGAATAAATAATCTATTGATCACTAATTATGGGTTGTACCTTTACCACAGAGACATTTTTCTAGCCCCTGGAAGATAGCAATCACTGAAACAGAGTCCCTCATTTCTTAGAGTTCTCCTTATGGTGTGGGACACAACAGATGAATAGACAAGATCACTTTACAATGCAGTAATAAAATATGGTGATACAATGGAGATGTCTAAGGCAATGAGCCCTTTAGACATAATGGTTAGGGAAGTTCACATTGAGGAGATGGTATTTGAGCTGAGACAGGAGAAGACAACATTTCCCTGGTAGTTGAGCTGGTAAAGAATCTGCCTGCAGTGCAGGAGTCCCCGGTTCAATTTCTGGGTTCCAAAGATTCCCTGGAGGAGGGCATGGCAACCCACCCCAGTATTCTTGCCTGGAGAATCGCCATGGACAGAGAAGCCTGGCAGGAGGCAGGAGGCTGCAATCCAAGGGGTCACAAAGAATCAGACATGTCTGAGCAACTAAGCACACATGAGAAGACAATACCTACACAAAGCAGACAGTAACACGTGAAGTGCATAAAAGGGGCAGGAGAAGGTGATTAAGGAAGATTAATTCAAAGAGTTGTGAGCCCCACTTCCTAACCTCTAGTCCACAAAGTGAGGTTTGAGGGGACCACTAGATAAGTTTAATATATTAAGAGGCACAGTGGGCTTGTGTCTAAATCCTACCTAATTGTTCTAAAGATCAAGAGTTGACCGGACTAGTGGGCAGAGACCAGAGCAAAGGAAGAACCGCTTGGTTGGGAAAAAACCATCACCTTCCCCTAGGGTTTAAAAGGGTAAAAATATGCATGAGTGCTTTCTCTGGTGCTACAGATTCCTCTTAAGAAATGTGTATGGTTATTTGGGGTCCTTTCTAAGAGTGAAATTGGTGAGACAAGGATGCCTCAGCACAGGGAAGCCAAGGGTACTGTCAGGTTCTTTGGATCAAGGAAAAGCAAAGAACCAGCCAAAACAGAAATGAGTTTGACCTCCACCGAGAGAAATGCAGGTTACAGATGCCCAGTAACGAGAGTGAGTTTTCTGACTCTTGAAAGTGCCCCACAAGAGGAAGTATCAACCTAATCAAGCAGGATCAGACAAGTGACAATTTCCTTGATGCCTTCTCTATTCCCTCCTCCCAATCTAATCTCAGAGGAGCCAGAAAAAAGTGACTCAACCGGAGGCACAAGTACAGTGGCTGGCGATGAACCCAAGTAGAAAACAGCAGGGAAAAAGGCAGAAAGTGACCAGGCTTTCATTCCCCACTTGCACGTCTCCAGTTTGCATCAGGGCCAAACTGAAAAAGGAAGAAGCCATCGTTTCAAGTTAAAAGCTCTGATTATCCCTTTAGACAAACATATTGAGGCTGTGTTTTGACCCCCAAGAGTGTCCATAAAAGTCTTGGCATCCGACTGAGTTCACCCAAAAGCAGGAAAACAATTTGTCCCACAGACCATTTTAAAGGGAGACTAGAAGAAAAAGAAAAAAGTTAAGCAGCTTTATGACTGTGACCCACAAGTCATGCTTGCTTAACTTTAGGGTTACATAAGATATATGAGACAGACTATAACATAGGCAGCAACGTGGGTTATACCTGAAGTGTATGGGACAGTAGATGAAAAAAGTTAAGGGTTAAAGTGTATGCTATTACGGGGAGGAAAACATTTATCCAGTCACATAGAACCTTGGCATCAGACCTGAGACTATATAAGCCCCCATCCCCAGAGGCCTTGCCAGGGCTGCTGAGAGCTGTGGCCAGTGACCACGGCTGCTCCTCCATAGGGCCCCGCTGCAGCTGCTGCATGACGATAGAAGCTGGAGTGGCCTCAGTGCCAGAGAGATGGAGGGGCAGGCAAACACAAGGGAAAACAAACACAAACAAGAAACATATGCAGAAGTGGATATCCAGCTGAATGCTAATTATGGTATTAAAAAGTAAATCAGATTTAGGAATGATTTTGGTTAACCTACACTTCTCTTTAACCAAAAAGGCTAACAGGAAGTGTGAAGAGTTCTCCATTTGTCTTAAGCTGCCTGACCCCTCAAGGAAACTTACATTTTGATCAAGTGAGAGAGATGAGGCTAGGGCCTTGTTCTTTCTAAGTTGTGAGCAAATAATTGGGTCAGCGAGCAGACAAGATTATGAAGACAGAGGCTTTTTCAGACTTCAGAGCAAAATAGGACAGTAACCCTGGGGACCTCAAGACACCAAGCCCACCCCAGCAGTCCTGGACCACGGAACTCATGCAGAGGAGGACCCTGGGAAGAACCTGCAGAAATCACTGACTTATCATTATAAAAGCCCTTAGAGCAAAATGTGTATAAGACTCAGAACACAGTAGTTGCTCCATACATGAGCGGTGATTTTTCTTTCTATTATAAGATGACTCCAGCTCTGAACTTATTCCTTATGTGGAGTTTTCTGTTTAACCTCTCTGTGCTTCATGTAGCTCCCACATCTATCAAATAGGGCCAAGCACCCCACAGGTGCTTGTTAAAGATTAAATAAGACAAGTTTGCTCCTTGGAAGAAAAGCTATGACAAACCTAGATAGCATATTAAAAAGGAGAGACATGACATTACCAACAAAGGTCCATATAGTCAAAGCTATGTTTTTTCCAGTAGTCATGTATGGATGTGAGAATTGGACCATAACGAAAGCTGAGAGGCGAAGAATTGATGCTTTTGAACTGTGGTGTTACAGAAGACTCTTGAGAGTTCCCTGGACTTCAAGGAGATCAAACCAGCCAGTCCTAAGGAAATCAATCCTGAATGTTCATTGCAAGGGCTAATATTGAAGCTGAAGCTCCAGTACTTTGGCCACCTGATGCAAAGAACTGACTCATTGGAAAAGACCCTGATGCTTGGAAAGATTAAAGGCAAGAGGAGAAGGGGACAACAGAGGATGAGATGGTTGGATGGCATCACCGACTCGATGGACATGAGTTTGAGCAAGCTCCGGGAGTTGGTGATGGACAGGGAAGCCTGGCATGCTGTAGTTCATGAGGTTGCAAAGAGTCAGACACAACTGAACGACTGAACTGAACTGAACAAAACATCAAGTGAACCAAAAATAGAAAGCGAAGCTAAAGTAAGCCTGGTTCCTCTGTCTACATATTTCTCTCTGGACCCAAATGTCCCTTTGTTTCTGCTTCTCTATGTATGCCATTTTTCTCCTTTACCTTAGATTTGTCTCTCCCTACTTTTCTACTGTTTCGTTTCTACAAAACAGTTAACCCAGTGCCCCACATACCCATACTCTCAGTTCACATTCATCTCTGTCTCTAAGTATAGCGGGTTAAATGGTAATTCTAAAAGGATGTGCCTGTGTCCTAAAATCCAGACCCTGTGGATGATACCTTGCTTAGAAAAAGAGTCTCTGCAGCTGCACTTAAGTAAAGCATCTCAGGATGAGATTATCCTCAATTACCCAGGTGGACCCGTAAATCCACCGACTTAATAAGACAGAGAATAGGAGAAGACACAGACACATAAAGGGGAAACAGCAGTGAGATCACAAAGGCAGGGCCTGAAGAAATGTGGCCAAGGAAGCCAACGACCACCAACAGCCATCAGAAACTGGAAGGGGCAAGGAAGGGTCCTCTCCAGAGCCGCCAAAGCAAGTGCAGCCCTGTCTATGCCTTGACTTCAGATTTCTGTCCTCCAGCCTGTGAGAGAATTATTTCTACTGCAGGAAGCCACCTGGTTATTGGTGTTGTTGCAGTAGCCGTAAGAAACAAGTTTTCATTCCACATCCCTGGGAGAGGAAATCTAACTGGTTTAGGCTAACTCACATACAACTACATATCCAATGAGCCCATTCACTTCTGCCAGAGAGATGGATCACACTGGATGAAGATGACTGCCAGGGCCACTCCTGGGTGGAGGGGGGCTGTCAGTTCTCCAGGAAGTGAAGGTGGCCTGGGCAGAAAGCCATCTACTACATATGAGTTCTCCAAACATCCAGGTGCCAGACTTCACTTTTCAAATCTTTTCCCCTTCATCTCCACATCTTGTTCATTTACCATTTTTGGACCAGCTCTCCTTGCCTTCAGTTTTTCACTTCTACCTCTCTGCAAATCTTCCCACTTCTTTCTAACTCCCCTGCCACCACTCTATCTCAAGCCAGTATCATATCTTGCCTGGATTGCTGCCATAGTACTTGCTGAGTTGCAAGTCAACTCAGAAAGCATATACTGAGGCACCTCAGGTGCCACCGTCAACTCAGAGGGGTGTCTCAGGTTATTTTAAATCGTCATGGAAATCATAGCAACATCTGTCAGAAACTGCTAGCTTGAGGTGAAAGTGAAGTCACTCAGTCGTGTCAGACTCTTTGCGACGCCACAGACTGTAGCCTACCAGGCTCCTCAGTCCATGGAATTTTCCAGGCAAGAGTACTGGAGTGGGTTGCCATTGCCTTCTACAGGGGGTTTTTCCAATGCAGGGATCGAACCAGGATCTCCTGCACTACAGGCAGACGTTTTACCATCTGAGCCACCTGGGAAGCCAGTGCTTAAGTTTTGATATTAGTTTATTTTACTGTTTCCAAAGACCAAATCTTTTCAAAGATGGTTTTTAGTAATTGCTGTGATGAAAGCAAGCACCACTTGAAAACCAGTGTGTAGTAGAAAATAAGAGTGGTGGTGGATTTACCATCTGAGCCACCTGGGAAGCCAGTGCTTAAGTTTTGATATTAGTTTATTTTACTGTTTCCAAAGACCAAATCTTTTCAAAGATGGTTTTTAGTAATTGCTGTGATGAAAGCAAGCACCACTTGAAAACCAGTGTGTAGTAGAAAATAAGAGTGGTGGTGGCCGACATGATTCCAAAGCTTGAGAAGGTGTGCAGTGTTCAACAAGCACTAAATTGTTAGAACAGGAGTGCTTATTAAGCTATTTTGACGTGTTTACTTAATAAATGGAGTTGTTAGTTATTCCTTTTGGCCCAGGCATGTTGTGAAACAATTACTAAGACACTAAAATATTGCTCACTTTTCATCCTTATTTTACCAAGAGTAGGAGATGGAACGAACTCCCATTTCAAAGATGAGCCAAGCATCATTAATGGCCCTGGAGAAGGCTAGCTGGATTCTTCTAAACAGACTGACTTTCTGAGACTGTTTATTGGTCACTTAGGATGTATTTGTTTTCTCTTTTGGGAATGTCGAGTATGTTCAAGTCAACTCAGAAAGCATATAATGAGCATTAAGAGAAAAAAAACACACACACAAGATGAAGAAACCTAGGTTTGAGACTCAGTTCTGCCATCTATGGGCTTCCCTGGTGGTACAGAGGTTAAGGCGTCTGCCTGCAATGTGAGAGACCTGGGTTCGATCCCTGGGTTGGGAAGATCCCCTGGAGAAGGAAATGGCACCCCACTCCAGTATTCTTGCCTGGAGAATCCCATGGACGGAGGAGCTTGGTGGGCTATAGCCCACAGGTCGCAAAGAGTCGGACATGACTGAGAGACTTCACTTTCACTTTCCATCATCTATTACCTTCATGTCCTGAGGCCAGTGGCTTCATCTTTCTGAACCTCAGTTTCTACAGCTATTAAAGGATGTAATGTAGTCACTCAAAGGAAAAAAAAAAGGTATTTATGAGCCTACTCTTTGTTCATCATTGTTCTATACTGTGAAGCAATGTTCTCAACCTTTTATTTCATTATGCTCCTCTGTGTGTGTTAGTCGCTCAGCCATGCCCAACTCTTTGCAACCCCATGGACTGCAATCCACCAGGTTCCTCCGTCCATGAGATTTTCCAGGCAAAGATACTGGAGTGGGTTGCCATTTCCTTCTCCAGGAGATCTTCCCAACCCAGGGATCAAACCCGGGTCTCCTGCACTGCAGGCAAATTCTTCACCGACTGAGCTACAGAAGTAAAAGCCACTCAGTCATGTCTGGCTCTTTGCGACCCCATGGACTGTAGAGTCCAGGGAATTCTCTAGGCTAGAATCCTGGAGTGGGTAGCCTTTCCCTTCTCCAGGGGATCTTCCCAACCCAGGGATCGAATCCAGGTCTCCCGCATTGCAGGTGGATTCTTTACCAGCTGAGCCACCAGGGAAGCCCATGCTCCTCTAAGGAGACTTTTTTGGTCCTAATTCTGCCTCCCAGATTTCAATGCCATATATATACTGCATATTTGCTTGTGTACTACACATAAATCTGTGCTATTTACATAAGAAAAGTGAGATAACTGACTCCTCAAGAGTGAGATAATTTTGCCCCCTGGGGATAATATCATCCCTGTTGAGAATGTACACCCTAATGGAAGAGAGGATATTTCTGCTCTCACAAAACCTGTATTCTAGCATGAGAAGTTGGATAAGAAATAAACAAACAAATAAATGTATCAGATGTGAAAAGTGCTTGAAATAGTACAACAGGGCGCTCTGCTGGAGAATGACAGGAGATGAGCCAGAGGCCTCTCTGAAGAGGCGACTCCAGGGGTAAGATCTGAATGACAACAGGGGCAGCCGGGCATCTCCACAGGAAGGGCCTCTAGCGTGTGGTCCTCTGCTGGGCTCCAGCTGGGTGAGTGGCAGCAGAAGGGCGGAGAACACCGGAGACTGGTTTTCGAGACTGAGTTATACAGCAGAGAAAAACATCTTGGAAATAGTAACTTGCTGAATGAATGGGAGGGATTATTATGTGCAAAGAGATGCTTTTAGGCATTATTGAGGCAGAAAATGACTAAGCCCTGGCCCCTGCTATCAAGAGTTGTTTTTGAAAAACAGCTGAAGAAGCTGGGTTCTGGTAAAAGGTTTAAACAACCAAAGATATGAGAGATATATCTATCTAGATATATAGAATAGAAGAGACAGAAGCATTAGAAGTAAATAAAGGGTACCTAACATTTCAGAAGTACTTACTATGTGCTTCTGTGCAGAGTGCTTTATACATGAATTCTCACAATCCCATGGGGTTATTCTATTTCATTTCACAAGTGAGGAACAGAAGCTCACAATGCATAAGTGACTTGCCCCAAATCACACAGTAGTAAGTGGCAGGACTTAGGTCTGTCCAACTTGGGTCTAAAGTCTTAACCAAGATGACACAACTCCCAGTTTCCCCTCTGGTTCTTGGTGGCATGCCATCTCCCATGCCTGCCCCTTTAATATCGGTGATTTACAGTTATTCAGTTAGTAGAACTGAACTTCTCCTGTTAGAACATCAGACTCAGCTCAACAATTAAAAGACTAATTACAAAGTTAGTACAGGGCCTTGGAATAAAAAACTGTCCACACAATGTTTAATTACCCACTGTTTTTTGCTTGTAGGGGAGAAATATATCTTATCTCAGGTCCAGAGGATGACTTCATGCCTTTAGTCGATACAGTAAATGTCTAGGTTAGAAGCAAATTTAAAATAAGATTTTATTCTACCTTGGACTTCCTAAAAATGCAAATCCAAGAACGGTCAACAGAAATATACTGCTAGTGATTAACTGCCAAGAGAAGACCCAGAGACCACAACTTGTTAAGAGAAGACAGCAGACACTTGCTGTGTCTGTAGGCCATGAGACATAATTGAAGAAACAGTAGATGAGAATCCCCAGGATCTAGGACTGATTCATGATATGTAAGGATCATGTGGCTCTGGAAAAGTGTACGGTAGAGAAGATCTACAGTTTCAAAGAGGTGCAACCAGAGCTAGTCTGTGAAAGAGTCCTCCTATCATCGGGCATGGACAATCAATTGTAAGCAGAACTTTTGCTTCTTGTCAATATCCTGGCAAAGTAAAAATCATCCCCTATTAGGAAAACAGTTGATAAAGCAGTTACACAATTAGAGATGCAGTAATTTTTTTCCCTTTCTTTGATGAAAATCTCACAAAATAGAATCCCTGTTTTTGTAGGATCCAGAGATATAGCAAGCAGTACAACAAAGAGTGAATATGTCTGCATGTGAGATAGCACACGTAGATATGTAAGCAACTATCAATAGTAGACATACCAGTTTACATTAGTCATGCCAGAGGGGGAAAAAAACAACTATCTATTCTCTCTAGAAAATTATACTATAAAATCACTGGGAGAGAAGGGACACAGACAAGCAAATATTAATATACAACACAACATAAAATAAATAGCACTGTAAAATTCTATAAAAACATTCAACGTACACAAGAGTGGTTAAGAAGAGCATGACGATGGTTGGCTGCAGTTGTCATGAAAGTGTTAAGAGAGGTTGAATTTAAAGTGGCTGTTGAAAAACAAGTAAAATTCTGATTTGCTTACTAATAGGTTTTTTGATGGATTCATCAAACATTGTATTGAACCCTCACTTTAGAACAGATTATGCCTAAAGCAACCTAAAATGTCCATCAACAACAGAATGGATATATTATACAATAGAATATTACTCAGCCACAAAAAGGGACGAAATTGTGCCATTTGCAGAGTTGTGGATGGACCTAGAGATTGTCATACAGAGTGAAGTAAGTCAGAAAGAGAAAAACAAATATCATATATAAATAATATCGCTTATATGTGTAACCTAGAAAAATGGTAATGATGAACTTATTTTCAAAGCAGAAACAGACACAGATGTAGAGAACAAAGATATGGATGTCAAGGGGAGAAGGGGAGGTGGGATGAATTAGTAGATTGGGATTTGACATATATCCATTACTATGTATAAAATAGATTACTAATGAGAACCTACTGTATAGCATGGGGAACTACACTCAGTGCTCTGTGGTGACCTAAATGGGAAGGAAATCCAAAAAAGAGGGGATATATGTATACATATAACTGATTCACTTCATTGTACGGCAGAAACCAACCCAACATTGTAAAGCCCATTACACTCCAATAAAAATTCTTTAAAAATTTTGTTCTGATAATTATATCCTTTTACAGAATAGAATGGAATATACAAGAACTCATACATTCATTCATTTAAGCTCAAATTTCTCAAACACCTAGGTATCCAAGACTGCATTAACTCTGTCTAATACTAGAGACAAGAGAGGAAAATTCTCAGGGGTTAATTTTCCAGCTAGACTGAACATCAGCGGGTACAGTCTCCAGGCTAATGACGAGAAGGGAAAGGAGCTAGAAGGAGGCAGACACTGAGCCAGTGGTCTTTCTTTAGCTGTCCAGGCTAACTCTTCAGAAGAAACAAGACAAGAAAGTCCAGTTTAAAAAGTACCCATTGCCCTTGTCTTCTCACTAGACCAACCCTGAGGCTTCAGAGAGCCCTTGGCCCCAGGCCTCATTAGGAAAGCAGATGGCCATATCAGAGAGGTTAATAGCAG
>SJYC01065690.1:0-12933 GCA_006408675.1 Madoqua kirkii | reverse complement strand
GCTGGATGGCATCACCAACTCAATGGACGTGAGTTTGAGTGAACTCCAGGAGTTGGTGATGGACAGGGAAGCCTTGCATGCTGCAATTCATGGGGTCACAAAGAGTCGGACATGACTGAGCAAATGAACTGAACTGAACTGAACCCATCATGGGAGCTAGCAGAGAAGGTAATGGCACCCCACTCCAGTACTTTTGCCTGGAAAATCCCATGGGTGGAGGAGCCTGGTAGGCTGCAGTCCATGGGGTCCATGCGAGTCAGACACGACTGAGTAACTTCACTTTCACTTTTCACTTTTGAACATTGGAGAAGGAAGTGGCAACCCACTCCAGTGTTCTTGCCTGGAGAATCCCAGGGAGGGGGGAGCCTGGTGGGCTGCCATCTATGGGGTCACACAGAGTCGGACACGACTAAAGCAACTTAGCAGCAGCAACAGCAGCAGCAAGGGAGCTAGGGGCCCAGGGAACCAGTAAGTTCTTGTTCCCTACCCACAAATACTTCATTACATTAGATCTCATTCCTGATAACTCTGTCACCTCTCCTACCACCCACCTGAATGAGAAAACTGAGACGGAGGAAAGAAACTCATCACCTACCCTTAAAAGCTAGACTTTACAGTGCGCTCAGTCTTGTTGAACTCTTTGCAATCCCATGAACTGCAGCCCACCAGACTCCTCTGTCCATGAGACTTCCCAGGCAAGAATACTGGACTGGGATGACATTTCCTTCTCCAAGGAATCTTCCCGACCCAGGGATCAAATCCACATCTCTAGCATCTCCTGCACTGCCAAGCAGATTCTTTACCACCGTGCTAAGACTTTTTAGTACTAATGCTGAAATTCAGAAGGGGTATATATGGGTGAGATAGCAATGTGACAAGAGAGGGCAAAGCTGGCCAGAGAAGAGCACTTCATTTTCCAGTGGCTATGTTCGGGTTGCAAATACATCGTGATCATGTACCTTAAACCTCTGTGCTTTTGGATTTCATCAAACAGACGTTTACTGAGTGGTTAGACAGGCTGTGTACTGTTAGGTGTGAGCCATATGGGGAG
This sequence comes from Madoqua kirkii, assembly GCA_006408675.1. Taxonomy (NCBI): domain Eukaryota; kingdom Metazoa; phylum Chordata; class Mammalia; order Artiodactyla; family Bovidae; genus Madoqua; species Madoqua kirkii. The sequence continues at coordinate 11,882 of SJYC01065690.1, read as the reverse complement.
GAATATGCCACAGCTCCTGCCTGTAAGATGACCACAATCTATACCAGAGGTAGGATGGCAAATGATGATAGTACACTGTCAGAGCAGGGATGTTAAAATTGGGAAGAAAAATCATTTGGGGAGTGAATGAGGAGTTAACAGTGAATTTTACCTAGGGAGATGGTGAGGAAGAGTCGCACCAAAGACAGAGCTTAATACTGGGGCTTCAGAGATAAGTGGGCTCATGCCATGTCAAGTGAGAGGATGCAGCATTTGCAAAGACATGGCCACATTCAACTGTATGGTGTACTTGAGGAAGTAGCAGCCAGAGTTTCAGATACAGACTTTCTCCCTGTGGTCTGTGGAAAGGTCAATCAGGGAGGAGAAGGGCTGGAGTTAGAGAGACCAGGTAAGAAGCTACTATAATGGTTCCAGCTGGAGATGAAGAAATTCTACAATCAGTAAGAAATATAAAAACATCCTCACCCCTCCTCCCTTCTCATTTTTCTAGCTACCTTCAAGCAAAAGAACCTGAGTCCCTGATGTCTTCTGCTCTTAACAATGCAGGAAGGCCTGATATTTGTTTCTGGAGCAGCTAGTGGCTAGAGGCTGGCCTCCTCTCATTAGAGAACGCTGAGGTGCAGGCCCATGCCTGTTTCAGAATTCACCAAGGAACTCCACATGCACCCCCACCATCTGCTAAGTAACCCTCTTGTTCTTCCCAGTACTAGTCCTCTCAGCTCTGGCTGTTAGAAAGGGGCCATGCTTATAGTATGCAGGGGAGCAATTTGGAATAGCTTGAAAAACTGCAGAGATATCCATCTATCTCTTTTGTTTTTAGGAAGATGTGGTCAAGTTCATGGAAATGCAGGCTTCTTTTTCCCTTGAAGGTGGGTCAAGATAACCTGTGACAGACACTTTACTTAGAAGTCACATGGCCTCATGAAACCTCAAGTTTGGTCTTAAATTTTCAGTTTTTGTCAGTTGATATAGCTCAAAGTCCTCAAGCTCTGTGACCAGAAGTGGTGGCTCCTGTTAGGATGTAGGCTCTGCAGCTTTGCTTTCCTGGTGCTGATGAGAGGCACATGGTGGGACAGTGAAGGGCACAGACTCTGTAGCACACAGACTTGGCTTGGAATCCTAATTCCATCACATGCCCATGACATGACCTCAGACAACGAGTTAACCTCCACATCTGTCTCCTCACTTGTAATAACGGACACAAGAAGAGTGCACACTACGAGGCCTGTTGTGAGGATTATACTCTAGGTGAAGCGCCTATATACAGCCTGTGAAATGGTGACCAAAATTAGCTGGTAGATGCCTTTGCAGGGCCCACTCGCACCAGTTCCATCCTGTGCCTCTGGGTATGTTATACTGAAGCAGACACACACCAACTACCTGCTGATTATACAGCCAGAGGTTGGGGGGTAGTGGCGTGTAGTGGTTAAGGGCTGGAACTCAATTGCCAGGGTCTGAATCCCAGTTACTCCACTTCCGAGTTGTGTGGACCTTAGGCAATAACTTACTCTCTGTGTGCTCAGTCTCTCATCTGTAAAATGGAATTAACAATAACTACCTCATAAAGTTACTTTGAGGAGCAAATGAGATTCATCCATTGTGCTGCCCATAGAGTTCATTCACTCTTGTTGCTATATACTAAACCACTTTGCAAATATTCTATGATTTATTTACCCTTCTACTCTTGATGAAAATTTCAGCTGTTTCCATTTGGGGGCTATCATAAATAATACTGCTACAAAAATTCTTGTACACATCTTTTGGTGAAACCATGCATACACTTCTGGTTCAAGTGGAATTTCTGGGTCAGAGGGTATCAGTTTTAGCAGATATCGCCAATCAGTTTTCCAAAGTGGTTGTTCCAATTTAAATCCTTCTAGCAGTGTATGAGAGTTCAGTTGCTTCACATCCTCACTAACAATTTTGTGACGTTTTCATTTCAGACGTTCTAGTGGATTTACAGCACAATCACACTATAGTTTCAACTTGCGTTTTCCAGGTTATATACCCTTCCATGTGTGCATTGAACACCAGGTCATGGATGGAGTCTACAGTCCTCGGGGTCGCAAAGAGTCAGACATGACTTAGTGACTAAACAACAACTAGCATATAGCAAGCATGCAATAAATGCTAGCTATTATTGTTGTTATTATTATTATTATTATTATTATTATGTGGTCTCCAAAGCACAATTTTTCAAACAGGGACATTGGCACAGACTTCTAGAAGTTTCTAGACATTTTAATACTCTCTTGACCCAATGTTTATCTTCCATGGGTGCCTTTCCCCATGCCTCCCACTTCTCTCGACTAATTTCTCTAACAGTAACACCCCTTGTTTCTCCCTCAGTCCAGACATACAGAGTAGGAGGAACTGGAGACCAAGTGAGACTTCTGACCTCTGATATACACAGGTTCCCATCCCTGCTCAGGTGTGTCAATTCTAAGAAGACCAAAAAGAACCTTTAACTCAGAGTCTCCAGGCCACCCAGAGTCCATCCATCTGACCTCACTTTCCTCTAGCTCCTTCGTGATGAATGGTTTTGAGAACTTTCTTATGATCATGTGCAAGTCAGAAGTGAATCTTTAATGCCTACTGTTAAGATGCATCACTTGTTTCTAAGTTGCACACTTGATTCTCCTTGCATAGCCAGGATCCTGAGGGGTTTGTTAATGCATAAAGCCACATACCTCAGGGGAAAATTCCATAATGTCCCTAAAACAAGAAGATAGTTAAGCTCTACCCTGTTTAGACTTTACTGGTAAGCTCCAGGAGAAAAGGAAAAAATGACATTGTATAATTGGGGGCGGAGTTGCATCTTAACAAGATTTTAGGAAAGAGTAAAAAAGGAAGGAGCTTAATAATTTCCAAATCAGGTCAAAATTTTTTGCTTATGTTCATATAAAATATTCTTCAATCTGTAACATAATGGACACGATTTTATTCTCTAAGTAGCTGGGTAACAGGCTTCCTCTTAGATGAGACTCACCTTTCTTGGTGTACCCTATGGAATAAAAGATGGGACCCCTGCCTCCAAGGACCTTGTGAGGCAGAAATACTCTGGGTAAAATAAGAGAATAAATTTGTTACTTTGTTGAAAGGAACAGAAAGAAAGAGAAAGATGCTAAAACACTAAACAAACAAACAAACAAAATAGTTAAAGGCTATTCATTGGAATAAATCTTCAGGAAAGGTACTTACTTCATTAAATTCATAGTGCCAAGTGAATCTTCTGTGGAAATCCATGAAGGAACTGAGATTTGTATGCAGGTCCTCCTGGAACAAAATTGAGAAAGCCTCTATACAGGAATCACAACAAGGTAGAAGAAAAAATTAAGCAAGGGCTCTGGACTCAGTCAAGCTCAGAATAACCAACTTGTTGCAATTTGTGTAGGACTTCTCCAATGTTAGCATTGGAAAGCTCCCATTCCAGGAACTCCCTCTCTCCCAGGCAAACTCCAACCAGGCTGGAAAACTGAGGATTTAAATTCAGTTCAGTTCAGTCACTCAGTCGTGTTCAACTCTTTGTGACCCCATGAATCGCAGCACACCAGGCCTCCCCGTTCATCACCATCTCTCGGAGTTCACTCAGACTCATGTCCATCAAGTCCGTGATGCCATCCAGCCATCTCATCCTCTGTCGTCTCCTCCTGCCCCCAATCCCTCCCAGCATCAGAGTCTTTTCCAATGAGTCAACTCTTCGCATGAGGTGGATTTGAATTAAGTTTACCTAAATTTCCTAAGGCCAGGGAGGTCCCAGTTCATTTATAATGAATTAGCACGTATACTGTTCAGCTTTTGCTTTCTAAGTATGATCTCTTGCTATACAAAAACATATGCACAAAAACACAGACACCAAAAGTACATGCTAAAATTAAAGTCAACAACTCCTAACAAGATAAATCCCCCTTTCTGATCAATAATTTAAGTCTCTCACCATGTTACTTACAAGTTTGGCCTTCGTTGTGCATGGAGAAAGACCCACCACTTTGCCTCAGCTCCTGCTTTAAACGCCCTAAATCAGTGGCCTTCCCTTTGGAAGACCTTCGTTCTGACCCCATACTTTTGATAGGAGGAGAACAGCAACAACGCAAGAGCCTCCCTCTGGAATTCCTCTCATCCCCTTTTTTTCTTCCCCCAACACGTATGCATGCAATATGGAAAAACTGACCTAGGAAGGACTTGTTTTCAAGAGGCTAGGCACAATGATCTCCTGAGCTAAAATTGATTATGTTTTCAATAAGTTTAACTCAGACTTTCAATTTTTGTAGTCTTAGAAACCAGGAGAAAGAATTTATTAAGAATGTGATCTCATGTCTAAATACCACTCCTAACCTAGAGCACAAATTCTAAGAGTCAAATCAGAACCGCATTTCAGGCTAGTGGGATCAGAATAAGGCAGGATAATCGAGGTGCATCTTAAAGCAAGGCGTGCCTGGATTTTAATTACCAACCTGGCAGTAACCGGCATCTAGCCTTCATCCTGTTCTCTGTGAATGAGGGGTATGATATAATAAGAATAAACAAGAATTTGGACCTGAACATTTGCAGCAATCTGGATGGACCTCGAGATTATCACACTGCTGCTAAGTCACTTCAGTCGTGTCCGACTCTGTGCGACCCCAAAGACAGCAGCCCACCAGGATCCCCTGTCCCTGGGATTCTCCAGGCAAGAACACTGGAGTGGGTTGCCATTTCCTTCTCCAATGCATGAGAGTGAAAAGTCAAAGTGAAGTCGCTTAGTCGTGTCCAACTCTTAGCGACCCCATGGACTGCAGCCCACCAGGCTCCTCCATCCATGGGATTCATACTAAATGAAGTTAAATCAGACAGAGACGACAAGTAACAGATGATAACACTTACATCTCTTTGTGACCCCATGGACTGTATGTAGCCTACAACACTCCTCTGTCTATGGGATTTTCTAGGCAAGAGTACTAGAGTGGGTTGCCATTTCCTTCTCCAGAGGATCTTCCCAACCCAGGGATCGAACCTAGGTCTTCCACATTGTAGGCAGATGCTTTACCATCTAAGCCACCAGGGAAGTTCATAAAATATGACACAAATGGACTTACTTACAAAATAGAAACAGACTCACAGACATAGAAAACAAACTTATGGTTGCCAAAGGGGAAAGCGAGCAAAGGGATAAATAGGAGTTTAGGATTAACAGATGCAAACTACTATGTATAAAATAGATGAACATGGTCCTACTGTACAGCATAGATAACTATATAACTATCTTATAATAAAGTATAGAGGAAAAGAATGTGAAATAGAATATATATGTATAATTGGATCACTCACCTGTACACCAGAAGCAAAATACTGCAAGTTAACTGTACTTTAATTTAAAAAAGAAAGAACTTGGCCTTGAAAAACTAAAAGGATGAGGGAGTAGCCAAGTGAGATGGCTATAGGCAGAGCAAGTTTAGGAGGAGAGATCAAGAGTTCCCTATAGGATATGTCAAGGAGAGAGTTCTAAACTGGAAATATAAGTTTAGGAGTTATTGATATACAAAGAGTATCTGAAGTTGTGACCAAACAACATCACCAAGGGAGTGATGGCAGAGACAGAAATGTCTGTCTGTCCATGGGTATGCCACAGGGGTGGGCGGACCAGTACCGCCTCCACACTCCCTCTCCCCCTGCATCTATGCTCAGTCAGCAGCAGGTGCTCTTCCATGAGAAGCCAGTACTGCTGTCGGCCAAAGAATTTCAGGCTTGGAGATAAAAGATGGACTCAAGCCCAGATCTGCCACCCAAAGGTACTACCTTAGGCAAATCACTTGATTTTGATGAGTTTGTTTCTTCACCTGTAAATTGAGAGACAATACTATCTCCCTATAGAATATCTGTGAGTGTTAAGTTGAATAAAAATACATTGTGAAATGCTTTACACTCTGAAAATTAGTATTATTTATCTCATAATCTCTGATAACTGAAGAGATAAAATGCTGAGCTTCTATTAGTGATTATATTTAAAGTTTAGGATGGTATACATCAATGTTTAAAACACATAACCCTTTAAAACATATAGTTCATCATCAGCAACATTCAAAATACATGTACCCTTTGATGCAGCAGTTCCAACTGTCCTACAGAATATAGCTGCACAAGGATAAAGATAAATGTGTTAGGTTCTGGAAATAATAATAAGATATTGGAATTACCATTTATCATTAATGGGTTGTATAAATAAATCATTGTACATTCATACAGTAGAATATCAGGTGTTAAATGTAAGGAGAAAATATATGTATACTGACATGAAAAGATGCCCATAACATTTATGTAAAATAATAGCAAGCAAGTTGCAGACAATATGTATAGTATTAATCCAATTTGTTTTGCATTTCCATGTATTCATATTGCACATTTTGATACGTGCATAGTAAAAAGCAAGAAGGATACAAGCCACACTGTGGAGAGCAGTCACTAGGGTCACTGTGTGTGGCTGAGCAGGTCATGCCCCTCTGAGGAATGTGACTGCCACAGCAGAGAATTATTTTCACTTTCTCCTTTTGATACTCTGGAACTCTTTGAAGTTAAAAACAAAAGCTGTTTTAAAGACCTACTACAAACCAGTCCTGGCACACCGAGGTTCTTAGGAGGGCGGCTGCATACATTCAAGACCAGAAGGTCTCTATTGAGTTACTGGTCATATTTCAATTTGGCAGGCCATAGCTTTCCGTCCCGCCAATGCATGGGGGTACTAGTGGAAGCGGTACACTGAGGGGAAAACACTGGCAGCAACACAGGGCCATTTTGGAAAGGAAAAAGGAAACACAAATATATTCTGAAAACAGCTGGTGTCTGGAAGAGAAAGTGTGTTTTGGCAACAAGAAAGAAACTCACAGGGGGAAGAGAGAAAAGGAGTAAAAGAGAAACAGCCAAAGGAGGTGGTAATTAAGTGCGAAGCTGAAGATTTCCAAGGGATTTTTCAGCTTTGGCAAAAGCAGGCCTCTGGACAATTCTGCTGAAGTGCATAGACGCTGTCTTATATTTCTTTTATTTATTAGAAGTATTCCAAGAGAGCAGTAAGCCTGAACCATGATATCCTGACACTAGTTTGTCCCCAGTGTTTCCACTATTAAAGTTTTCAAATAATGTACTTCTCAGTTACAGTTTTAAAAGGGGACCCAAAGTTAGCTCTCATTTGGTATCATTCTAATATACTTCATATTGTGTAAGACAAAGTCTTGAGTCACTGCCAGTGTTGAGGGGGTTGTGTATGATCCACAGGCTACCTACTTGGGCCACCTGATGCGAAGTGCCAACTCAGTGGAAAAGACCCTGATGTTGGAAAGATTGAGGGCAGAAGGAGATGGGGATGACAGAGGATGAGATGGTTGGATGGCATTGCCAACTCAATGGATGTGAGTTTGAGCAAACTACAGGAGATAGTGAAGGACAGGGAAGCCTGGTGTGCTGCAGTCCATGGGGGCACAAAGTGTCAGACACAACTTAGCAAATGAACTGCAACAATCTATCTCACCAATTCCTAACACCGTTGCTATTCTTCCCTGGGCTCTGGAGGTCCCCTTGGTTACTGGTTGGGCAGAGGGATAATCATCCATTGAGAGATGCGTGACAATCAGGAGTCATGCCACATCCCACCTCATTTATAGTATGAACAGAGGCACAAGCATCTCAAATGTCCAATAACAAAGAGATTAATTGATGGATTATTCTGCACTAAATTGCTTGATGTCACAGCTGCTCAGGATATCAAAGAGCACCCAGGAACTATGACTGTTCTAGCAGGGAACAGCTGTGAGGGCCAGAGGCCAGCTCCCCTACCCAGTGAGGGAAGGAAGTCCTTATGTCTGCATTGACCCCTCCTGCTATACCACTGACAGTTCACAGACAGGATTACAAAGAAGAGGTTTTGCAGTTGCTCCCAAGTAATCTTTTAATGTCACAAAAAGCTGAGCCAAAGCCAAGAATACATCCAGTTCAGTTCAGTTGCTCAGTCGTGTCAGACTCTTTGAGACCCCATGGGCTGCAGCACACCAGGCCTCCCTGTCCATCACCAACTCCTGGAGTTTGCTCAAACTCATGTCCATTGAGTTGGTGATGCCATCCAACCATCTCATCCTCTGTCATCCCCTTCTCCTCTTTTTTGTTGTTGTTGTTGTTGTTGTTGTTGTTGTTGTTGTTTTGTCTTCAATCTTTCCCAGTATCTGAGTCTTTTCAAATGAGTCAGTTCTTCATATCAGGTGGCCAAAGTACTGGAGCTTCAGCTTCAGCATCAGTCCTTCCAATGAATTTCAGGACTGATTTCATGTAGGATGGACTGGTTGGATCTCCTTGCAGTCCAGAGGACTCTCAAGAGTCTTCTCCAACACCACAGTTCAAAAGCATCAATTTTTTGGCACTCAGATTTCTTTATAGTCCAACTCTCATATATATACATGACCACTGGAAAAACCATAGCTTTGACTACATGGACCTTTGTGACAAAGTAATGTCTCTGCTTTCTAATATGCTATCTAGGTTGGTCATAGCTTTTCTTCCAAGGAGCAAGTATCTTAAATTTTTATGACCGCAGTCACTATCTGCAGTGACTTTGGAGCCCCCTCAAATGAGGTCTCTCACTGTTTTATCTATTTCCGCATCTATTTGCCATGAAGTGATGGGACTGGGTGCCATGATCTTAGTTTCTGAATGTTGAGCTTTAAGTCAGTTTTTTCACCCTCCTCTTTCACTTTCATCAAGAGGCTCTTTAGTTCTTCACTTTCTGACATAAGAGTGATGTCACCTGCATATTTGAGGTTATTGATATTTCTCCTGGCAACCTTGATTTCAACTTGTATTTCATCCAGTTCAGCATTTCTTATGATGTACTCTGCATATGTTAAATAAGTAGGGTGACAATATACAGCCTTAATGTACTTCTTTTCCTATTTGGAACCAGTCTGTTGTTCCATGTCCAGTTCAAACTGCTGCTTCTTGACCTACATACAGATTTCTCAGGAGGAAGGTCAGGTGGTCTGGTATTCCATCTCAGAATTTTCCACAGTTTGTTGTGATCCACACAGTCAAAGGCTTTGGCACAGTCAATAGATGTTTTTCTGGAACTGTCTTGCTTTTTCCATGATCCAGCGGATGAAGGCAATTTGATCTCTTGTTCCTCTGCCTTTTCTAAATCCAGCTTGAACATCTGGAAGTTCACAGTCCACGTATTCCTGAAGATTGGCTTGGAGAATTTTGAGCATTACTTTGCTAGCATGTGAAATGAGTGCAATTGTGTGGCAGTTTGACATTCTTTGGCATTGTCTTTCTTTGGGATTGGAACGAAAACTCAACTTTTCTAGTTTTGTGGCCACTGCTGAGTTTTCCAAATTTGCTGGCATATTGAGTGCAGCACTTTTACAGCATCATCTTTTAGGATTTGAAGTCATTCAACTGGAATTCTATCACCTCCACTAGATTTGTTCATAGTGATGCTTCCTAAGGCCCACGTGACTTTGCATCCCAGGATATTTAGCTCCAGGTGAGTGATCACACCATCGTGATTATTTGGGTTGTAAAGATCTGTTTTGTATAGTTCTTCTGTGTATTCTTGCCACCTCTTCTTAATATCTTCTGCTTCTGTTAGGTCATACCATTTCTGTCCTTTATTGAGCACATCTTTACATGAAAAGTTCCTTTGGCATCTCTAATTTTCTTGAAGAGTTCTCTAGTCTTTCCCACTCTATTGTCTTCCTCTATTTCTTTGCACTGGTCACGGAGAAAATCTTTCTCATCTCTCCTTGCTATTCTTTGGAACTCTGCATTCAGATGGGTATATCTTTCCCTTTCTCCATTGCCTTTTGCCTCTCTTCTTTTCATAGCTATTTGTAAAAGCCTCCTCAGACAACCATTTTGCCTTTTTGCATTTCCTTTTCTTGGGGATATCTGTTCTTGATATCTGCCTCCTGTACAATGTCATGAACCTCCATCCATAGTTCATCAGGCACTCTGTCTATCAGATCTAGTCCCTTAAATCTATTTCTCACTTCAACTGTATAGTCATAGCAGATTTGATTTAGGTCATACCTGGATGGCCTAGTGGTTTCCCCCACTTTCTTCAATTTAAGTCAGAATTTGGCAATAAGAAGTCCATGATCTGAGCCACAGTCAGCTCCCGGTCCTGTTTTTGCTGACTGTATAGAGCCTCTCCATCTTTGGTTGCAAAGAATATAATCAATTTGATTTCAGGATTAACCATCTGGTGATGTCCATGTGTAGTCTTCTCTGGTGTTGTTGGAACAGGGTGCTTGCTATGACCAGTACGTTCTCTTGGCAGAACTCTATTAGCCTTTGCCCTGCGTCATTCTGTACTCCAAGGCCAAATTTGCCTGTTACTCCAGGTATTTCTTGACTTTGTACTTTTGTACTCAAGCCCCCTATAATGAAAAGGACATCTTTTCTGTGTGTAAGTTCTAGAAGGTCTTGTAGGTCTTCATAGAACCATTCAACTTCAGCTTCTTGAGCATTACTGGTCAAGGCATAGACTTAGATTACTGTGATACTGAATGGTTTGCCTTGGAAATCAACAGAGATCATTCTATCTTTTTGAGATTCCATCCAAGTACTGCATTTCAAACTCTTTTATTGACTATGATGGCTACTCCATTTCTTCTAAGGGATTCTTGCCCACAGTAGCTGAGTGGCACTGGGGCGGCAGTTGCACAGCGCTGGAGCAACTGTAAGGAGATAACCCACGTCCAAGGCCAGAGAAGCCCCAGCAAGATGGTAGGTACTGGCGTGGTGGCTGCGCAGGGCTGGAGCGACTTTGGGGAGATACTGTATGTCCAAGGGCTAAGGGGAAGCCCCAGCAAGATGGTAGGAGGGGCAAAATCACATTTAGAACCAAACCCCTTACCCACCAGAGACACTCAGAGGGCTCAGACATACTTTGTGTGCACCAGGTCCCAGAGACCTCACAGAGACTGAGACAGAAGTGTGTAAGTGTGTTTGAGTGTCTCCTGAGGAGGTACGGGTCAGCAGTGCACTGCTGAAGGGGCAGGGGCTCTGTGTGCAGTAGACCTGGGTATGGCATAAGCCCTCTTGGAGGAGGTTGCCATTAAACCCACCATAGACCCACCAGAATTTACACAGGTGGGAAACAAACTCTTGGCAGGCACAAACAGAACCTTGTGTACACCAGGACCCAGGAGAAAGGAGCAGTGACCCCACAAGAGACTGACCCAGACTTGCCCGTGAGTGTGCAGGAGTCAGTGGTGGCCTGCTGCAGGGGTGGGGGCACTGAGTGTAGCAGTGTATGCATGGGACCTTTTGAAGGAGATCGCCATTATCTTCATTACCTCCACCACAGTTTGGCCCCAGGTCAAATAACAGGGAGAGAACACAGCCTCACCCATCAACAGAAAATTGGATTAAAGATTTATTTAGCAGGCCCCTCCATCAAAACAAGACCCAGTTTCCCCCTGTCAGTCTCTCCCATCAGGAAGCTTCCACAAGCCTCTTATCTTTGTCCATCAGAGGGGAGGCAGACTGAAAACCACACTCACAGAAAACTAACCAATATGATCACATGGACCACAGCCTTGTCTAATTCAATAAAACTATGAGCCATGCCCTGTAGGGCCACCCAACATGGATGGGTCATGGTGGAGAGTTCTGATAAAACATGGTCCCCCAGAGAAGGGAATGGGAAACCACTTCAGTACTCTTGCCTTGAGAACCCCATGAACAGCATGAAAAGGCAAAAAGATACAACAGTGAAAGATGACCTCTCCAGTTTGGTAGATGCCCAATATGCTACTGGAGAACAGTGAAGAAATAACTCCAGAAAGAATGAAGAGATGGAGCCAAAGCAAAAACAGCACCCAGTTGTGGATGTGACTGGTTATGGAAGTAAAGTCTGATGC
>SJYC01065688.1:0-20376 GCA_006408675.1 Madoqua kirkii | reverse complement strand
TTAATAATGGAAATCAAAATAGAAAAGAACACGAAAAACTTCAGGTTAATATTTATCAACAAAATACATCAAAGAATATTTATTTTTTTATATAACTAATAAAAATCTCTAAAATGTACATGTGAAAATATAAATATTCTTCACCTTGTGAAATTTCAAATTAACAAAGATCTGCTTAACATAATTGGCCACAATACCCTGATTATACTGACAGATACACTTAATGCAAAAGAAATCAAACATAACTGAAAAATACACATCACATGGTTAATCTTTTGGTAAAGTGCTACCTTCATTATGGAAAAAAGGATTTGTGAAGATTAAAAAAATGTTCATGTTGTACCATCGTATTTACTATGTTCATCACATTTGTATGTCCCCAATATGAGACCATAAACATTATTTTGCAATTTAAAAACCTTTTTGTTCACACATTATTTCCTAGAAGCTAAAAATCACCACTCTATTGCTAAATGAAACTTTTCACCCATATATGACTGTTTTAGACACAATAATTCTTCCTTGTTTTAAATATGATCTTTGGTTTAAAGCTGTCCTGATAGACTTTCTAGTTGGACTTTAGTTAGTAAAATATTTATAAAACAGCACAGTAGCTTCATTTGAACCACATAAGTAAATTGGATCAGTGGCCTAAACACAATGAATGGCACATATCAAGATGTCTAGAATGAGTTCCCCAACTTAGTAACTGACACAGTCAATATTAAAGGAAATTAATGTTGCTGAGAAGTAGCTCATCTCTTTTTATCAAAGACCTCTATCAATTCTAACAGTATTAGCCATTGAGAGAAAATTAGTTGGAAAAATAATCTAACCTGAAGGCACACAGGTGCAAATCTTAAGCAGATAAATAAAATCAACTCAACTGCATATGCACGCATGGGTATGTCCAAGCATATACACACTTCTCTGTGTGAGGCTGAATACCATCAATACGTAGCTTCTACCATATAGGAAACTCTATGCCTGTGTGTGTATATACCCTAGAGGTCAGACTAGCTGATGGGTTTTCCAGAAAAAAGTGAGACTTGAAATGATGCAAAACTTAGCCTTTCTTCAAAATAGAAGATTTTAAATTAACAGCAAAGGAATGCAATAACAATGAAAACTGTAAGAAGCCATCAAGTTAATCTCAGAAAGACGAGAGCAACTTCATAACTGAAGGCTGCCGATGATTTCTTCTCTCTCTCCTTGAATAATCAAATGCAAATACCTTTTAGCAATGGCAGCATTCAAATCCCACAAAAAATCAAGTAGTGCACCCTTAAGGAGCACCTCCATTGGCACAAACTGTAAAACCTGCTGGGGTGCCTCAGTGTTAACCAAATCTCTCAACAATTCATTCACATTTTGCAGATACTGGAAAACTGGGTTTGGAAGATCCTGATAACCAACGCAAAGCAGGACTGCACAAGTCTTCAGGGGCTCAGAGGATATGGGACAAGAAAATGTGATCAATCTAAAACAGCTGTGGAGTACAAAGATCAAACCAGCCATAAACCTTGTAAAACAAGAAAGTATAGGCAAAATCATAACATCTCCTGTATGAAGCTGCTGCAATGAATGTAGTACGCTGTCCAAAAATAATTGCTGGTAAGTGGGGTCTCCATCATGAAGCAATGAACAGCTGAAAGTCATGAGTGCAGCTGATTCCAAGAGTCGAACTTCCCATGGTATGTGCATTTTGATATTATGGAGAGCTGGGAAACCCACTAGCAGGCACTTTATCTGGGTGCTGGGTTCTTCATCCTGATGATCCTGAAGGCACTTGGTAAGGCTAAACAACTCAGAAAATATCAATTCTTCAGAAAAAACATGACAAGAACAACAATGCTGCTGTTTTGCCCTCAACTTAAGATCAAAATTCAAGGCTCCTCCTAATGACTTTTCAACTGCTTCATTAAGAGCCTTTAAAATCTCACCATCACAGAAAGGAGAACACTTTACCTTTGGCAGTTTCTTTCCCTGTAAAACCTGCCATAAGTGACACTCAAGACTGAAAGCCGTCCCTTCCAAAAGAGAACTTTGCCCAGGATGATATGTAGCATGTTCTTCGGCCCAACTGTTAAAGTACCCTTTGGCCACCTTATCTTTCCAGGAAAGAGTTTCCAGCATTTTCCTTTCATTGTAGGTTTTAAAATATCTGTTTCTTGCCCAAACCATTTTGTATTTGTACTACAGCCAATATTAGATTTTTTCACTAGCCAGTTATTTTTGGAAAGAGGCTTCAATTGAAACTTCTGCATGAAATACTGAACAGCATAGTCCCTTAAGCTATTCAGCTTTGCTTGTTCCCCTTTTCCCATGCACTCAAACAGACGAATGTTCTCAGAAATAGTCTCTAGTTGGTATTTATGAAAGAACATGCAACATTCTTCATGTTTTCTAAGAAAAGATTCTGGAATCATGTGATGGGGAAAGAGAGCTTTCTTGGTCATTTCAGACCCAAAATTCAGCACCATCCTAGATAAAAGAGGATAGATTGTCTCTCTTCCCTTATAGGAGAGACATACCACATAGACTTCTGAGTTTCCTGCCTTGCTAGTAGCTGGTTTGAAAACATGAACTTGATCAAAAGAACAGTTTAGTAGGTACATAAGATTTATGGAACAATGTTCAAACAAAGTAAACATCTTCAGAACAAAAGAGCCACCATTTCCAAGAGTCATCAGAGCAGTGACAGCTTCACAGTAATGCAAACAAGAGACTAAAGCTTCTTGTTCACCCGGGTTTCCTTGGCAATCAAAACTTCCATCTGCAGTGATCAAGTGAATGGTACCCATACTGTTTATGAAATTCTGAAGTCCAGTCAGATATTTCAAGGTCATGATATCACCAGTGTTATCTGGACCAAAGTACCAGCAATGCAAGGTATTTGCAATAAGTCGGTCATCCATAATCATCGTAAGATTGTCATTTGCCTCATGGTAAGGATTCAGAGTATTAGCTACCCAGTTCCAATCACAGGGGAATCGATGGGATTTTAAGTAGTGATTGAGACTAGCTATAAAAGCCCCAGGAGCTTCACAAAGGTGTAGAGAATTCAGTTTTCCATTCTGAAAACGTTCCTGTGGAATAAGTGGAAAGCTGCACAAAATTTCATGAAACTTACACCATGCTTGAGTACAAAGTTCAGCATTTACAGATTTTCTCACATGAGAAATTATTTTCCCGCTTTGTTAGTGAAAGCCGTGTGCTCATGCCACTCATCCAATTTCTTATCACTCAGCAGGTTTTTCACTTCATTTAAGGAGTTCTTCAAATCAAGGAATGCACTGAATTCCGTGTGGTCACAGGTGAAAATCTCACTGGGATCTGGTAACTGCCACTCATTATTAGGTGGTTTGCCATAAGAAAAGTTCTTGGCAAAGAGTTCAAAAATGTCAGTAGGAACATCTGGGCTGAATGTCTCAGGACTTGAACCCAGTGGTTGCTTTCTGCACTTATTCATTTTCAAATCAAATTAAAATCTAGAAAAAGAAAACACACAATTCAGTGAATCAAATTTTATTAGTGACTGAAATCTAATCCACAGCAAACTGGATCACAATCATGAGAAATCACATAAAACAGGTAGATAATGTGAGTACAAGTCATTACATATTGAGGCAATTTGGAATAAAGAAAGAATAAAAGCACTGATGTCCAATAAACCTAGGCTCAAATTCCAGTACTGTTATTTACAGCTTAGCAAAGTGGCCATGGGTAAATAACTTTACATCAGTTCTTTAAAAACTTGAGGTTTTATTTTTTAAGACGAGGATGAAATGCGTTAGCATACACGAAAAAACATTTATCAGTGAATGGCAGCCCCTATCACTACAGTAACCCACCTGGTTCCTCCCCAAAGTTCCATACCCATGGCTGAGACCACCACCCACAGTGACCCAAATACATGATTAGAGGAAGATTTCTCCTTTTGCTCAAACTATTAAAAAGTGACTTTTAGCTCTGTTTTTTAGCTCCCTCCAAATCTCACTTCCTTCCAGGAGACTCTAGCATCTGAACCCAGCACCAGTGCTACTATGACCTCTCTGTCCCCATCCACTCACCTATGAGGACTGCCAAATATGTCCTCTACATGCACTTTGGTGGTACCAAATCACCTTTACAGGCCACCCACCAGCAAACACCTGTCACCATACTACTTGTCAACTGTGGTGAACTTGACAGGTTAGCCTCTTGCTCAACACTGAACTGACCTATAGTTCACCCTGGTGTGTCTCTAAACTTCAGATTCCTGCTTCACATGGTCGGTCAGACAGCTCCATGTTTATATTATAAAATATTATCTTTTTATAGCCACAAAAAATATACTTTGATAGAATAATTTTAAACTGAAGAAATATCCTTAATGAATATACAAATTACAAACAGTCACTCTACATGCTATGCTCTAATACTGTCTAAGAAACCAAAAACATCTGTCCACTGGAAACGGAAAGGGGTGCAAGAGAAGGAAGCAAGGCTTAACAGCATAGTGTTGGAAAAGTTCTAAATTCCAGCAAAGACAGCAATGAGTATTACATGGTACTTGCTGGCACAGTGTTAATCAACAGGTGCTTCAGTTCATGACTTCTGTATTTATTTAGCATATTCAATACATTCTACATCAGTATGAAGATTAAAACAGGAGATAAAAGACGAGTGAGCACCACAATAAACAGTAACAGAAGAAGGCTGTATTCCATTAGCATTTACTTTATACTCGAAATACTTTTTCATCCTTTTATACTTTGTTTAAATTACTTACAAGTCTGTCTGTGCCATTCTGTGCTCAGTTGCTCAGTTGTGTCCGACTCTTTGCAACCCCATGGACTGTAGCCTGCCAGGCTCCTCTGTCCATGGCAATTCTCCAGGCAAGAATACTGGAGTGGGTTGCCATGCCCTCCTCCAGGGCATAGTTCAAACCCAGGGACTGAACCCAGGTCCCCTGCATTGCAAGCAGATTCTTTACTGTCTGATCCACCAGGAAAGCCCACAAGCTTGCAAACTGAAGTAACAATTATCTTAGTCATTTCTGTTTGCCATGGTATATTTACCCCAAAATTGTGGGTAACAGTCACAATTACCTATTAATGTATTTTTCTTACCTTAGATCTATTTTTTTAAACTGTTAGAATATTTAGACAAGTTTCTGAAAGAAGGCAAAAAGGAAGCATTTTCACACTCACTAAAATTTTAAAAAGTAAATGCACAAGTACTACAACAAGCTATTCTATCCTAATTCACACTTTGCTTACTGAAAACTACAACTTTTAGATTTCAACTGTATTCTATTTTGGAAAAAGTCTGACTTTCGTCATTAACTTCACATACCAATTAATGGCTGTAAGTAAACTCTGAAATCTTACCTAAGCTAATAAGTAATTACTTTCACAGGAGAGCAACTAAAGTGATTCAAACACTCCACTGTTCTTCCCACCTATACCTGTGGAACACGGACCAAAATTATATATATTTATATATAAACTGTATATTATGTTGAAAAATGTTCAGGTTGATAACACAAAACTCATCCAAACATTGTTTACTATTACCAAATTTCCAGAATCCAACTGCTTCTCACTCACTCCAGCTACCAACCTCCTGATTAGAAACACTTGTCATCTCTCTTCTGAACTGCTGCCACAGCCTTCTCACTCCTTTCTTTGCTTCTACCCTTGTCTCCGCCATTCTATTCTGAAACACACCCGTTAGAGTAACTCTAAAAAACCTAAGTTAGATTGTATGGCTGCTAGCTCAGAACTGTGCTGCCACGGCTCCCCATCTCACTCAAAGTGAGTAAGTGCCAAAGCCTTTACAATAGCCTACAAGGCCCTTGAAGATGTCTGTTCTCCAGCCCCACCCCATGGCTAACCTACTTTTTCCTACTACCCCTCTTTTTCATTGTGTTCCAGCCCCACAGGCTCTCTTGCTGTTCACTTAAAAGCCCAGATACACAGCAAGGGGAGTCTTTGGACAGTCAGTCCCTCCACCTGGAATGCTCTTCCCTTCCCTTATCTCCTTCAAGAATTTACAGAAGTATCATTTTTTCTATGAAGCCTACCTTGACATTCTAATTTAAAACTGCATCTTCCATTGACAATGGTAAAGTTAAGAACTTTGCTGTTTTTTCCTATGACACTCTTTTCCTTCTAACATATGAAAGTGAAAAACTGAACATGAAGTCACTCAGTCGTGTCCAACTGTTTGCGACCCCCACAGTCCATGGAAATTTTCCAGGAAAGAGTACTGGAGTGGGTTGCCATTTCCTTCTCCAGGCGATCTTCCCAACCCAGGAAATGAAGCCGGGTCTCCGGCCTTGCAGGCAGACGCTTTACCGTCTGAGCCACCAGGGAATTTAGTTCTTTATGTTTACTATTTTTTAATATCTTCCTAAGCTGCAATGGGCAGGGATCTTTGTTTTCTTTACTCACTTACTATAGAAGTTAGAACTATGCTCAATACACAGAAAGCATTCAGTAAGTATTCATGGAATAACTAAAGGGATATCAGACTAGCCCAAGAGGCGTGCCTCTCATCAGGTTCTGAATATAAGCCTTAGCTAAGGACTTCAACACTACTCTAGCACCTCACACAAAACAGAAACAAAAATGCATATGGTTTACAAGATACAAGGAAAAAGTTTTCAGTATGATCCTCTGGAAAAGGTTCCTCTGTCCCTCTTATGAAGCACTCCATTGAGCTTTGTGGCATCATCATTCTGCTACGAGAGTCAGTTTTATCATTGCTGTTTTGCAGAATTGAGTAGGAAGTCATATAACCCCTGCCGAAAGCCACAAAGGGAACACCCGCAAATTTCACCGGCCTAACACAATGTTTCATTTAGTTGTTACTCCTCCAGTTAACACTTGCAAAGGAATTTTAAGAAGTGCCAACAGTCCACCTCCTCAAAGCAACAGCGAAAATAATGCTTCGTGTGTATCCAGCGCCTTACTTTGCGCCAGGGGCACTCCAAACCTCGTTTCCTCTAAGTGGAAATGAGTCTCAATTTCCATTCGAGTGGCCCAGCCCCTGACCCGGCCCAAGCCTCTGCCTAATCCACTGGAAAGTCGAAGAACACCCGGGTTCAGAAAGTGGGCCTGGATTACCTTCGTTCACGCCCACCTCAGCCCCCAGAGTCTAGAGAGGCTGCGCTTCACTCGCTCTCCTCACTCAAGGAGGGCATTCTTCACTTCCACTCCTGGGGATGATTCCCAAGAGCACCGCTACTTCAGGTCTTCCGAGCCCCCGGCACAGGGATGGGAGGTGGGGCGCCGGAAGGTCGAGAAGGAGGCAGGAGCGGCCCTAAGAACACGCAGACCGGAAGCACAACTCCAGTCCGCGCCTCCGCGAGACGCCGGCGGACGGAGGCCCAAAGGCCCTAAGACACGCACTGCGCGTGCGCCCCAAGGCTGAGCTGGCGCCTTACGTCAACGCTACGCACGTCGGCGATGCCCGTAAGAGGCCTCAGCTCTCTCGGTTTCGTTTCTCCGCTGGGTGCTGAAGCTGGGAAGCGCCAGCCTCCCGCCCAACGGCCGCTATGGCAACGCGCGCTCAGACCGAGCGTCCTTTGGCCCCGCCCCCGAAGATGGAGGCGTGGAATGGGGCGGGGACAACCTGTCCCAAACACTCTTGCCCTACCCACCTGGGCCCGGGAGGTTCTCTCGCTTTGCGGTAGCGTGTAGCTCTTAGCACTGGTGCTCAGAAGAACAGGAGGTTAAAAAGCCAAACTAGGGAAACTACAAAAACACTGTTATCATAACATACATATATTTATAAACGAATAAGACAACCTCCCCGGAGAAGGAAATGGCAACCCACTCCAGATTTTTCTTGCCTAGAAAAATCCCATGGACAGAAGAGCCCAATAGGCTACAGTCCATAGGGTCGCAAAGAGTCAGACATGACTGAGCGACTTTACGTTCACTTTTCACTTTCACAAGACAACCTCAAAGAAAAATGGGAGAAGATTGAACACACCATTCAAAAAGCAAAATAACCAATAAGGATATAGTACAAAGCTATTTGGGCTTCCTGATAGCTCAGTTGGTAAAGAATTTGCCTGCAATGCGGGAGACCTGGGTTCTATCCTTGGGTTGGGAAGATTCCCTGGAGAAAGGAAAAGCTACCCACTCCAATTCCATGGACTGTATAGTCCATAGCATTGCAAAGAGTCGGACAAAACTGAAGCTATTTGACTTTAAAAAATAATAATAAATAAGGTTTATTTTCACTCCGCTTAGCAAATAGTTTAAAAGATCAGAAGTGGCTATTGGTGAGAATATGGAGAAACAAGCTTACATACTTTGGGGGAGAGCAAAAATTGTTACTACCTGACCAAACACAAGGCCTTCCCTGGTGGCTCAGCGGTAAAGAATCCACCTGCAATGTGGGAGCCCCGGGGTTCAATCCCTGGGTTGGGAAGATGCCCTGGAGAAGGGAATGGCTACCCACTCTAGTATTCTGGCCTGGAGAATCCCATAGACTGTGCAGTCCATGGGGGAACAAAGAGTTGGATATGACTGAGCGACTTTCACTTTCACTTTTACAGAAGGCAAACTTTAAAATAACCTTGCACCTTAGCCCAACAATTCCCACTCCTAGCAATTTAGCTTTAGAAAACAACTGGCACTCACTGGGGAAAAAATGTTTATCATAGCATCTTAATAACAATACTGGAGCCTATTATACAAAGTGAAGTAAGTCAGAAAGAGAAAAATAAATATTGTATACTAACACATATATATGGGCTTCCCTGGTGGCTCAGGTGATCAAGAATCTGTCTGCAATGCAGGAGACTGGGTCTGATCTCTAGGTTGGGAAGATGCCCTAGAGAAGGTAACAGGAAGCCACTCCAATATTCTTGCCTGGAGAATTCCATGGACAGAGGACCCTGGCAGGCTACAGTCCACGAGTCACAAAGAGTTGGTCACAACTGAGTGACTAACACTACTATGCAGTCACTAATAGGTTATATGTGCCAAAATTGTCAAATGAAAAGAGGAGAATATAGAACTATATGTGGAGTTTGATGACCCGTTTATGTCATATATATACATATGTGTGTGTTTGTGTATACACATACAAATTTTACAACTCTTCCAGTATATACATCAGTGGAGAAAAGTCTTTTCAAAACAAAAATAATGGGGAATAATGGGGCTTCCCTGGTGGTCCAGTGGTTAATAATCCACCTGCCAATGTAGGAGACATGGGTTTGATCCTTGGTCAGGGAAGGTCCCACATGTGACAGGGCAACTAAGACTGTGTGCCACAACTACCGAAGCCAACACACCTAGAGCCTGTGCTCTGCAAAAAGAGAAACCATTATAATGAGAAGCCGCTGCTCACCACAACTAGAGAAAGCCTTCACTCAGTAACAAAGACCCCATGCGGTTAAAAACAAATAAATAATCTTCTAAAAAAGGATGCTAGGACATTTGACTATCTATTTTATATGGAAAAAATTTTATCTGGACTCTTACTTCACATAATAAACAAAAACAGATTTCATTTGGATTTTCAATCTATATTTTAAAGATCAAACAATAACTCTTAACAGAAAATATATGAGAACATCTACATGACCTTGAAATAGGCAAAAAGTTTATAACAGGACAGAAAAGGCACTAATCTAATCATAATATATATATATATATACACACACACACACACACATAAATTGACACTAAAATTAAGAATGTTTATTCATCATAAGACAGCACTGAAGAGTGAAGGGGAAATATATACATATATATATTTACCATACACATATGTGACAAAGGATTGCATCCAGAGTATCAGTTCAGTTCAGTTCAGTTCAGTTCAGTCGCTCAGTCATGTTTGACTGTTTGCGACCCCGTGAATCGCAGCACTCCAGGACTCTCCCCCCATCTCTCGGAGTTCACTCAGACTCACATCCATCGAGTCCGTGATGCCATCCAGCCATCTCATCCTTGGTCGTTCCCTTTTCCTCCTGCCACCAATCCCTCCCAGCATCAGAGTCTTTTCCGGTGAGTCAACTCTTCGCATGAGGTGGCCAAAGTACTGGAGTTCAGCTTCAGCATCATTCCTTCCAAAGAAATCCCAGGGTTGATCTCCTTCAGACTGGACTGGTTGGACCTCCTTGCAGTCCAAGGGACTCTCAAGAGTCTTCTCCAACACCACAGTTCAAAAGCATCAGTTCTTTGGCGCTCAGCCTTCTTCACAGTCCAACTCTCACATCCATACATGACCACAGGAAAAACCATAGCCTTGACTAGACGGACCTGTATGTGTCTCCTAAAACAAATGAGAAAAGACGTCCCATTAGGAAAATGGGCAAAAGAGCAGAACAAAAACTTCAAAAAGATGATATCCAAAAGGTCAATAAACATAAATACATGCTCAACTCCATTAGTCATTGGAGAGATGTAAACCAAACCCATAATGAAACAGTTACACACTGACTAGCTAAAACAAAACACTGAAAATACAACTGTTGGAGAGTTTCATTGGCAACCAATGTAAAGCTGTTTGAAAGAAAAAAGATCTTCCAAGATATTCCTAACTCACCAGTTGGTTGCCATTTTTAGAAAAATTTTCCAGGTATAGTTTTATTCCAGAAAGTTCCCTTGAGCCCCTTCCCAATCAATCTCTCACCCTCAAGAAGCAAACATTGATCTGTTTTCTAACATTATATTTTTCTAACATTGTATTTTAGTTTTGCCTATTCTAGGTGTCATATCAATTCTATCATCATTACAGTTTATAATTTTAGTTTCCAGCCCATTTCCACTCACTGTAATTTTTTTTTTAAGTATTGTCGGGGAGGAAAAAAACTTTATTTTACTAGTCTAGGATTTTTTTTTTTTTTTTTTTTAGTCTAGGATTCTTGGCTTGGGCTCTGTAACAAAAGATAAATTAACAAGAAAAAAGCATATGAATTTATTAATGTTTTGCATGACAAGAGAGCCTTCACAAGGAAATGAGGATCTGAAAGACACTGTTTCTCACACTAGGTTTAAACCTGAGTGTTTTTATAGTAGGTTTGATAAGTAGAATGTCCTAGGAAAGTGTGACAAATGAGTCTGAGCTAAGAATGAAAAAGCTGGCTTGAAACTCAACATTCAAAAAACTAAGATCACGGCATCTGTTCCCATCACTCCATGGCAAATAGATGGGAAAAAGTGGAAGCAGCAACAGATTTTATTTTCTTGGGCTGTGATTTCCAAAATCATTGTGGACAGTGACTGCAGCCATGAAATTAAAAGACGCTCGCTCCTTGGAAGAAAAACTATGACAAACCTAGAAAGAGTATTCAAAAGTGGAGACATCACTGTGCCAGGAAAGGTCTGCATAGTCAAAGCAATGGTTTTCCCAGTAAACATGTATGGATGTGAGAGTTGGACCATAAAGAAGGCTGAGCACCAAAAAACTGATGCTTTCAAACCATGGTGATGGAGAAGACTCGAGAGTCCCTTGGACTACTGAGAGACTGAACCAGTCAATCCTAAAGGAGATCAACCCTGAATATTCGTTGGAAAGACTGATGCTGAATCTCCAATAATTTGGCCACCTGATGCAGAGAGCTGACTCATTGGTAAAGACCTTGATGCTGGGAAAGACTGAAAGCAAAGGGGGAAGGGGTGGTGGCAGAGGATGAGATGGTTAGATAGCATCACTGACTCAATGCACATGAATTTGAGCAAACTCCAAGAAATAGTGGAGGACAGAAGAGCCTGACGTGCTATGGTCCATGGGGTCACAGATAGTTGGACATGAGTTAACGACTGAAGAACAATGAGAGTACTAAACTGGAGAAAATTTAACAAGGTATGTTTATCCAGATTCCTCTTGGAGTCCTCCCATCTTTGGAGAGAAGGATGTTTCTTTCTTCAAGGTATAGGGAAGGCATCTCTCACCCAAGTTTCTTATAACCTGCTTCAGAGCAAGATCAGAGTCTTTCCTGTGCCTACCACTTCTTACATTCCTTTAGCTTAAAATATTCAATATGCCAAGGCACCCTATTTAGGGGTAGTATGTTCTGAACCCTGACTATATTCATCCATGCTGTCTTCTGTATCTGTAGTTTGTTCCTTTTTATTAAGTAGTATGCCATTGTATGGATAGAATACAGTTTAATATATTATTCTCCTACTGATGGATGTGTGAGTTTTATTCCCAGTTTGGGGCTATTATGAATAAACCTGTTGTAAGCATTCCAGTGGGGCTTCCCTGGTGGCTCAGTGGTAAAGAATCTGTGCCAATGCAGGAGACGTGGGTTCAGTCCCTGGATTAGGACGATCTGCTGGAAAAGGAAGCAGCAACCCACTCCAGTATTCTTACCTGGGAGGACCCTGGTAGGCTAGTCCATGGGGTCATAAAAGAGTCACACGACTTAGTGACCAAACAACAACAAAGCATTCCAGTAAAGTTTTTTTTGTCAGCATATGATGCTAAAGCTGAAACTCCAATACTTTGGCCACTTCATGCAAAGAGTTGACTCATTGGAAAAGACCCTGATGCTGGGAGGGATTTGAGGGCAGGAGGAGAAGGGGATGACAGAGGATGAGATGGCTGGATGGCATCACCGACTCGATGAACGTGAGTTTGAGTGAACTCTGGGAGTTGGTGATGGACAGGGAGGCCTGGCGTGCTGTGATTCATGGGGTCGCAAAGAGTCAGACACAACTGAGCGACTGAACTGAACTGAACTGATTTTCTGTACTCTTGGGTAAATACCTTTGGGTAAGTATCTAGCCATGATATGGCTGGGTCATGAAGCAGATCAGGATTTCTCAACCTCAGCATTATTTTCATTTTGAGAATCACTGAGGAAGATATAACTCTTTAAGAAACCCCCAAAGAGTTTGCCAAATAGCTTGCACTATCTTATGTCTCTACCCACAGTATGTAAGCATTCTGGTTGCTTCACATCCTTACCAACTTTCAGTGTTGTGAATCTTTTTTATTTTAACTACTGGTGGGAGTTGGTTGCTTTTTCCATCTGATTCTTAGTAAATATTAACTAAAAGCTATGGCTATTGCTCTTTTGCGGGGCCAAAGACTAGACAAAGGATAAGTAATCCTTTAAACACAGTCACCAAGCTTCTCAAGGTTTATAAATATCAGAAACATTACAAACAAAAAAACTTATAGTGAGTCTGTTTTTACTAAAATAATCACAACATTAACCTTTTTTGAGTACATAATATGTGCTGAAGTGAAGTCACTCATCGTGTCCAGCTCTTTGCGACCCCATGGACTGTAGCCTACCAGGCTCCTCTGTCCATGGGATTTTCCAGGCAATAGTCCTGGAGTGGATTGCCATTTCCTTCTCCAGGGGATCTTCCCAACCCAGGGATCAAACCCAGGTCTCCCACATTGTAGGCAGACGCTTTACTGTCTGAGCCACAAGGGAAACCCCTGGAAATTGCCATTTTTCACTTACTCTTCTCAACAGCTCTATGAGGTCAATATATGTATCATCTCCATTTTATAAACAGAGAAATCAAGGACCAGAGTGGTTAAGAAATTTGCTGAATGTCATGCAGTCAGTTAGTAGTGGAGTCAAGATGTGGACCTAGGTCGGCTGACTCCAAGGCCAATCTGTTCCAGAGAGAATTACTAGAAATTGCCTCCAATAAATTGAAAACCACTTTATAGTCCACATTCAAGCCAGAAATGCTTATAGTAGGCCAGTAATTTTTTTTAAAGATGAGTTTATTCATTTTGTCCTAAAAGCAGGAAGATAGATTGTTGCAAATTTGGAGGGAACAGATGAAATGTTATGAATGAATTAAATTAATACTTAAAACTTTGAAGAATTGAAAGAAAATCACCAGGCCCTATACTAATTTGCATATTTATATTAAAATGCAGTTATGTGAATGCATTTATTATCAACTTTTTAAAATATATTTTAATGATCATACACGTGTCTGAGTGCAAGCCAGGTACAGTTGGTTATTCTCCCCAGTTCCTAAGAGTTCTTTACAGCTTCAATTGGCATGATACAACATAAGTAGCATGCAAGAATTAAAACAACTGGCTCCCCAGCCTCCACTTTGATTATAATTCTCTGTCAAAGCAAACAAAACATAAAATGCTTCCGTGATCATTTATCACAATCGACTTGCTGAGTCTCTAATTACATCCTCAGATTCTGTGAGGCGACAATGTACAAATCATGGTTCCAAAAGCCCAGAGGGAGTTTTCTGGGCTAATAAAAATGCTCTGTACCTTGATAGGGGATTTAGGTTAAGAGGTATATGTATTTGTCAAAAGTCATCAAATGGTACAATTCAGATTAGCATTCCACTAAGTAAAAATTTTGCTTTATAAAAAGGAGTCATACACAAATATTGAGCTTTAGGTTAACCGTTTGCAAGCTGAAGTGTTTAAGGGAGAAGTATATTATATTTATACCTTACTTTGAAATGTACTGCACAGAAGATGAGTTGGTGGATGAATAGAAGGATGGATCAGTGATAAAATGAGTATAGCAGAATGTTCACAACTGTAAAATCTAGGTAGTGGACACATAATTCTTTCAGCTTTCTCTATTAAAATTTTTCATAATACAATATTGAGGGAAATAGAGATTCATATCACAAAAGACAAAAATGGCATCTCTTTCCATTAAAAAACAAATAGAGGAACCTCCCTGGTGGTCCGGGCTTCCCTGTTGGCTCAGACAGTAAAGAATCTGCCTGCAATGCAGGAGACCTGGGTTCAATCCCTGGGTTAGGAAGTTCCTCTGAAAGAGAGCATGGCAACCTACTCCAGTATTCTTGCTTGGAGAATCCCCGTGGACAGAGGAGCCTGGCAGGCTACAGTCCATGAGGTCGCACAGAGTCAGACACGATTGTGTGAATAAGCACAGCACAGCACCCTGGTGGTCCAGCAGCTAAGATCCATACTCCCAACGCAGGGGGCCCAGGTCTGATCCCAGGTCAGAGAATTAGATCCCACATGCCATAACTAAGAGTTCAAATGCCACAACTAAATATTTCTCCTATTGCAACTAGACATCCGTCATGCCACAATGAAGATCAAAGATTGTGCATGCCACAACTGAGATACAGTGCAGCCAAATAAATAAATATTTTAAAAATAAATATTTTATATTAAAATAAATATGTATATATATTAAAATATTTTTTCAAGCCAGGCTTCAACAATATGTGAACCGTGAACTACCAGATGTTCAAGCCTGGTTTTAGAAAAGGCAGAGGAACCAGAGATCAAATTGCCAACATCCGCTGGATCATCAAAAAAGCAAGAGAGTTCCAGAACAACATCTATTTCTGCTTTATTGACTATGCCAAAGCCTTTGACTGTGTGGATCACAATTAACTGTGGAAAATTCTGAAAAAGATGGGAATACCAGACCACCTGACTTGCCTCTTGAGAAATCTGTATGTTGGTCAGGAAGCAACAATTAGAAGTGGACGTGGAACAACAGACTGGTTCCAAATAGGAAAAGGTGTACACCAAGGCTGTATATTGTCATCCTGCTTGTTTATCTTATATCCAGAGTACATCATGAGAAGTGCTGGACTGGAGGAAGCACAAGCTGGAATCAAGATTGCCGGAAATATCAATAACTTCAGATATGCAGATGATATCACCCTTATGGCAGAAAGTGAAGAGGAACTAAAAGGCCTCTTGATGAAAGTAAAAGAGGAGAGTGAAAAGTTGATTTAAAACTCAACATTCAGAAAACTAAGATCATGGCATCTAGTCCCATCACTTCATGGGAAATAGATGGGGAAACAGTGGAAACAGTGGCTAACTTTATTTTGAGGGGCTCCAAAATCACTGCAGATGGTGATTGCAGCCATGAAATTAAAAGATGCTTACTCCTTGGAAGGAAAGTTATGACCAACCTAGATAGCATATTGAAAAGCAGAGACATTACTTTGCCAACAAAGGTCTGTCTAGTCAAGGCTATGGTTTTTCCAGTGGTCATGTATGGATGTGAGAGTTGGACTATAAGAAAAGCTGGATGCTGAAGAGTGATGCTTTTGAACTGTGGTGTTGGAGAAGACTCTGAGAGTCCCCATGGACTGCAAGGAGATCCACCCAGTCCATCCTAAAGGCAGTCAGTCCTGAATATTCATTGGAAGGATTGATGTTGAAGCTGAAACTCCAATCCTTTGGCCACCTGATTCAAAGAGCTGACTCATTTAAAAAGACCCTAATGCTGGGAAAGATTGAAGGCAGGATGAGAAGGGGATGACAGAGGATAAGATGGTTGGATGGCATCACTGACTCAATGGACATGAGTTTGGGTAAACTCCAGGAGTTGGTGATGGACAGGGAGGCCTGGCATGCTGCAGTCCATGGTGCTGCAAAGAGTCAGACACGACTGAGCGAATGAACTGAACTGAAAGAATGAGGAAGAGGAAGGGAAAAGAGACTTTAATGTTTTCCTTAAAAGGCTGCTATTTTTTGGGTAGAGGAAGTACCAGCCTAGCTCAGGAAAATCACACAGGTAGAAAAACAGGCAAGGGGAAGGATAATTGCCCAAAAGGGATAGAAACTTAATAAGATTAAAATGCTATATAGGTTGTGTCTTAGTCAGTTTAGGCTGCTATAACAAATACCCTACACTAGGTATCTTAACTTTGTTTCTCACCGTACTGGAGGCGGGAGTCTGAAATCCAGGTGTGGGAAGACTGGTTCCTGGTGAGGGCTCTCTTCCTGGCTTGCAGAGGCTGCCTTCTCATTGTGTCCTCACAAAACAGAGAGAGTGAGTCAGCTTTCTGGTCTCTTCATACAAGGGCACTAATCCCATCATGGGGATCCCCACCCATGAACTCATCTGAACATAGTGTTAGGTACTCAGTCCTGTCCCTAAACCTAATTACCTCCCAAAGGCCCCATCTCCAAATAGCATCACATTGAGGGGAAGGGCTTCAAAATATGAATTTTGTGGGGATACAATTCAGTCCACAGCAGGCAGTGAAGAACCAGAGTACAGAGAGCCATGGACACCAAGCTGAGGTGCCAGAATGTGCAGCAACTAGAAATGGTCAAGAAGAAAAGAAATAACTTTGGTTCTTACAGAGTAAGGGATGATAGAAGAATAACCAAGCAGAAATATCCTGGCAAGAGTTTGAAATCAATGGGCGACTGAAGTTCAGGTGAGAAAATTAATCTGAGGTTAACTCTCAAGCTTGTAATTAAGTAAGTACTTTGTTATTATTTATTATTAACAATCATTATGATCCTTAACTTAGAAGTGAGAGCAATACCAAAAGTTATTAAAGCACTAACTCTGGAGATTCTTACTGTTAATAGCTCACCTAACACTGTCTCTACTTGGGCTCAATATGGCTTCTCTTTTTGAATGGTTAAGCCCTTTATCAGCTTTACCATCTGAATGTCTAGGTTAAAATCTTCACAAACTAGCTTTGCGACTTGGGGCAAGGAAGATCTCCAAGGGTCACACTGAGGATTAGCAAATGAACATAAAGCACTTAGTGTAGGTTTTTCGGAGAAAGCAATGGCACCCCACTCCAGTACTCTTGCCTGGAAAATCCCATGGATGGAGGAGCCTGGTGGGCTGCAGTCTATGGGGTCACTAAGAGTTGGACACGACTGAGAAACTTTACTTTCACTTTTCACTTTCATGCACTGGAGAAGGAAATGACAACCCACTCCAGCGTTCTTGCCTAGAGAATCCCAGGGAGGGGGGAGCCTGGTGGGCTGCCGTCTATGGGGTTGCACAGAGTCGGACACAACTGAAGCGACTTAGCAGCAGCAGCGGCAGCGTAGGTTTTCCTACTTCGTATCTGATAAATGTTAGCTGCTCCTGGAGGGGGTGTGGGGAAATCTATTCTTTTCTGGAAGATAGGGTACAGAACTTCCTTTTGGAATTTTCCTTCTTTCACTATCTCTTTTTACATTCAAAACCCATAACAGAGCAGGAGAGGAAAAGAGGGAGGGAGACGAAGGAAGAGAAAATGAAAACTGAGAAGACAATTGAGACCAAATTATTTCATATCTGTCACTGAGAAGCTGTCAAATGTATTCACTGTCTTGAACAATTTGGGCAGGTTTCAAAGAATGGCAAGAGGACCAGCTTTGTAAAATGAATGAACACATAGATCAGCATGACTGCTGCTCAAAAACACAGAGGAGAATGATAAAGGCAAGTGGCAGAAGTTTCGCACTGCCTTACCGTTTGTGTAATGTTTAAAAACACATGAAAAAATTCTAATTCATGTTTATTGATACAAGTGTAGGAAAAATATAAAACCACAGAGGAGGAAGATGCCCACTATAACTTTCAGAGAGTGGTAAGCTCTGGGAAGACAGAAGGGATGAGAAAGAGGCATAAAAGGGGCCTCAACTGTATCCACAATGTTTTGACTCTTATTAAGTTCTGAAGCAGTGGCAAAATGCTAGCACTTTAAAAAATCTAAGTAGTAGATACACGGGTGTTATATTATTCTCTTTATGTCTTTGAATGTTTGAGATATTTCTCAAAACTTTTAAGCATGAAAAAAAGAGGACAATCTGCCTCCTTCTTAAATCTATTCAAACTCCCACACACTGTAGAAGTCCATTTGCTCAATGAAATCATATGTATGAATGATTTTCAGGAATGAGTATGAGTCTCAGGTTCAATTTGAAAAGCGTATAATGAATCTATTAAAAATAGGTTATGTTTTGTGTTATGTTTACATTATCAAAATAGATTTCAATTCTGATATCTGGGTTGAATTACACTATATTACCATATTATTGAAGGTTTTTTGCATTTTATTTTACTAACAGTTGATAGTAATACCACATTACAATTGGGGGATGCTTTGTAATTAACAAATCGATTGTGTATACTTTAAGATCACCCTGGGTTTCATAATGTGGGCAAATGCTGATTGATGGTGCCTGCTCTGAACACTGTGTTGAGTCAGTTGTGAAACCACATCTGGGCCCTGCTGGACTGGCAGTGATCAGCTAGGCAGGGCAGGGTGGTAGAATCGGGGGGCCCTGTGTGTCCCGCTGGTACTCCTGACACTTCCCTGGTTGTTCTTCTGCCTCTCTCACTGCTCCTTCTCTGTCTCCCTTCACCTACCCTTTCTATCTTGGTGCTTCCAAGTACTCACCCTCCTTTATTCCCCTTGATCTCCCCTCAGCCTGCAAGAGTCCTTGGCTGATTTCATCTTCATCACAGCAACCTCTCCATGCTGATGAGTCCCTCTTCTTCTCTTTTCCTATGAAGCCTCCCCAGATCCATCGGGCCCAGGTGAGACACCTCCCTTCATCCCCATGGCACGCACAGAGCATTTATCTCTAAGCATGCCAGCTATTTGCTTACCCATCTATCTCCGCTATTGTGCTTTGAAAGAATAAGGCTGGGTCTTATTGATCTCTCTCTCCCAGCTTCTGGCACATAGTGAGCAATCGATAAATGCTTGTTAAATGAAAGAACGATTTAATGAATGGTGTCCTTATTTTTCAGAAAAGGAAACAGACTCAGAAGTCGGGGTTTTCTCAAGGTTATCCTTCCTCCAAAACATCCCCATCTTTCATCTAGAACAGAGATTGACAAACATTTTCTGTAAGAAGGCCAGATAGTAAATATTTTCAGCATTGTGGGCCATAAGGCCCCTGTCACAACCATTTAACTCTGATGTTACAGCTGGAGAGCAACCATAGACATAGCTGTACTGAAATACATTTGTTACACAAGCAGGCAGCGGGCCAGATCTGGCCCATGGGCCGTAGGTTGGGGACCTTGCTGTAGAAGATGGTAAATAGACACTCCTATGTGTCTAGTTCCTTCACTAAACATCCTCTCTGTCTCATCCCGAATCCCAGCATCCTGATTCCATTTCCACAGTCCCTGCTGGAGTCACATGAACAATCCCTTCACACCTCCAAGCCCAGGAGCTGAGGAAGGCTCATGAGAGAACCAACTGCAAAGCTGAGACCAGGAAGGAGGCGAGGAGTTTGTTGACAATGACTCTCAGGAGACCTAGAGGAATCCAAGACCAACTGATCCACAGCCTTCTTGATCATTCAATTTGAATCCTCTTTCAGTTCAGTTCAGTCATTCAGTTGTGTCTGACTCTTTGAGACCCCATGGACTGCAGCATGCCAGGCTTCCCTGTACATCACCAACTCAGAGCTTGCTCAAACTCATGGCCATCAAGTAGGTGATGATATCCAACCATCTCATCCTCTGGCGTCCCTTTCTCCTCTTGCCTTCAGTCTTGCCCAGCATCTAACTCATTGAAACTATGAGCCATGCAGTGTAGGGCCACCCAGATGGACGGGTCATAGTGGAGAGTTCTGACAAAACATGGTCCTCTGGAGAAGGGAATGGCAAACCACTTCAGTATTCTTCCCTTGAGAAACCTATGAACAGTA
>SJYC01065687.1:0-105390 GCA_006408675.1 Madoqua kirkii | reverse complement strand
TCCCGCTGGTACTCCTGACACTTCCCTGGTTGTTCTTCTGCCTCTCTCACTGCTCCTTCTCTGTCTCCCTTCACC
The DNA here is from genome assembly GCA_006408675.1 of Madoqua kirkii. Taxonomy (NCBI): domain Eukaryota; kingdom Metazoa; phylum Chordata; class Mammalia; order Artiodactyla; family Bovidae; genus Madoqua; species Madoqua kirkii. Next base: position 105,315 of record SJYC01065687.1, on the reverse strand, counting down.
TACCCTTTCTATCTTGGTGCTTCCAAGTACTCACCCTCCTTTATTCCCCTTGATCTCCCCTCAGCCTGCAAGAGTCCTTGGCTGATTTCATCTTCATCACAGCAACCTCTCCATGCTGATGAGTCCCTCTTCTTCTCTTTTCCTATGAAGCCTCCCCAGATCCATCAGGCCCAGGTGAGACACCTCCCTTCATCCCCATGGCACGCACAGAGCATTTATCTCTAAGCATGCCAGCTATTTGCTTACCCATCTATCTCCGCTATTGTGCTTTGAAAGAATAAGGCTGGGTCTTATTGATCTCTCTCTCCCAGCTTCTGGCACATAGTGAGCAATCGATAAATGCTTGTTAAATGAAAGAACGATTTAATGAATGGTGTCCTTATTTTTCAGAAAAGGAAACAGACTCAGAAGTCGGGGTTTTCTCAAGGTTATCCTTCCTCCAAAACATCCCCATCTTTCATCTAGAACAGAGATTGACAAACATTTTCTGTAAGAAGGCCAGATAGTAAATATTTTCAGCATTGTGGGCCATAAGGCCCCTGTCACAACCATTTAACTCTGATGTTACAGCTGGAGAGCAACCATAGACATAGCTGTACTGAAATACATTTGTTACACAAGCAGGCAGCGGGCCAGATCTGGCCCATGGGCCGTAGGTTGGGGACCTTGCTGTAGAAGATGGTAAATAGACACTCCTATGTGTCTAGTTCCTTCACTAAACATCCTCTCTGTCTCATCCCGAATCCCAGCATCCTGATTCCATTTCCACAGTCCCTGCTGGAGTCACATGAACAATCCCTTCACACCTCCAAGCCCAGGAGCTGAGGAAGGCTCATGAGAGAACCAACTGCAAAGCTGAGACCAGGAAGGAGGCGAGGAGTTTGTTGACAATGACTCTCAGGAGACCTAGAGGAATCCAAGACCAACTGATCCACAGCCTTCTTGATCATTCAATTTGAATCCTCTTTCAGTTCAGTTCAGTCATTCAGTTGTGTCTGACTCTTTGAGACCCCATGGACTGCAGCATGCCAGGCTTCCCTGTACATCACCAACTCAGAGCTTGCTCAAACTCATGGCCATCAAGTAGGTGATGATATCCAACCATCTCATCCTCTGGCGTCCCTTTCTCCTCTTGCCTTCAGTCTTGCCCAGCATCTAACTCATTGAAACTATGAGCCATGCAGTGTAGGGCCACCCAGATGGACGGGTCATAGTGGAGAGTTCTGACAAAACATGGTCCTCTGGAGAAGGGAATGGCAAACCACTTCAGTATTCTTCCCTTGAGAAACCTATGAACAGTATGAAAAGGCAAAAAGATATGATACTGAAAAATGAACTCCCCAGGTTGGTAGGTGCCCAGCATGCTACTGGAGAAGAGTGGAGAAATAACTCCAGAAAGAATGAAGAGACAGAGCCAAAGCGAAAACAATGCCCAGCTGTGGATGTGACGGGTGATGGAAGTCAAGACCGATGTTGAATCCCCTCAAAATTTTGAAAAGAGAAGAGGTACATTTCTTGGGTTCAGTAGACAAAGAAGAATATGGAACAAACTCCCTTCTATTTCCCTGACTCCCTTTCTGTGTTTCCAAATGACTGGTCTTTTTCTTTTCCAGAGACGTTGGACTTCTCCCATTCTTCTCGTATTTCCTACCCTATCAGCACAGGAGATGACCTCACCTCCTCCCTCACAAAGGAGACAGAAGCCATTGGAGAGAACGCCTTCAGAATTCTGCCACTCTTCCCACACTTGTCTGCACCCACTCTCTGGTCTTCCCGTCATAACTCAATAGAAGTCGAAGACTAACCCCTCCTTCTGTTCTCTGTGTCCCAGGCCTTTCCACCTCATCAGGGGACCTGATTCCATCCATCTTTTCTCTCTCCTGTATCTCTCTCGCTGAACTGCATGCCATAGGCACAGAGGAGCCTCTCCTCCCCGCTCTCTCCTGCTTCCATCAACATTTAAATATGCAAGTCTCTACCATCTTGAAAATAAGCCTCTCATACTCATGTTTTGTTTCAATCATTGTCCTGTCTCTCCACTACCTCCTTCTTGGCCAAAGTTTCTTGAAAGAGTTGTATGCCCATGGCTTTCACGTCATCACCTCCCAGTAACTCTTCAGTTCATGAAAAATGTGTTTCTCCTCTTTCATATCCCTTAAAGTCTCTCACTGAAGATCCGAAATAACCTCCTTTATTGCTACATCCAACCTGGACTACTTTGCCCTTATCTTTACTGAATTCCTGGCACTATTCAACCCTGTGGTCTTCCTTCTTCGAACATTCTCTTCCTATGACTTTGGTGACAACACAGCCTCCTGGTTTTCCTCCTGTGCTCTCCTGTATCTCTCTCGCTGAACTGCATGCCATAGGCACAGAGGAGCCTCTCCTCCCCGCTCTCTCCTGCTTCCATCAACATTTAAATATGCAAGTCTCTACCATCTTGAAAATAAGCCTCTCATACTCATGTTTTGTTTCAATCATTGTCCTGTCTCTCCACTACCTCCTTCTTGGCCAAAGTTTCTTGAAAGAGTTGTATGCCCATGGCTTTCACGTCATCACCTCCCAGTAACTCTTCAGTTCATGAAAAATGTGTTTCTCCTCTTTCATATCCCTTAAAGTCTCTCACTGAAGATCCGAAATAACCTCCTTTATTGCTACATCCAACCTGGACTACTTTGCCCTTATCTTTACTGAATTCCTGGCACTATTCAACCCTGTGGTCTTCCTTCTTCGAACATTCTCTTCCTGTGACTTTGGTGACAACACAGCCTCCTGGTTTTCCTCCTGTGCTCGTCTTCCTTCAGCTTCTTTGCGGGCTCCAGTACCTCCGGCTATGCATTACATGTTGGTATCCCCAGAGTTCTCCACTAGGCCTTCCACTCTTCTCAGAATACATGTCCCGCTCAGATGGCTCATTGATCTCCAGGCAATCCTTAAATAAGCTGATGGCTGTTTGGGTTACTTCTTCAGCCCAGAGCTCACTGCTGAGGCTAGAGCCAGCTGGCCAACTGCTTAACAGAATTAGAATTGTCCCTCTTCTCTTTTATTGACCACATGCAGACCCATCTTAAAAAGCATTATCCTTAGAGCATAGGGGATTTTTTTTTTACAGCAGTGAAACTATTCTGTAGGATACTAAAATGACACAAGACATGATGCATGTCAAAACCCATGGAACTGTTTGACACAAAGAATTAACCCTAATATAAATTAGAGACGTTAGTTAATCATACTGTACCAATATTGGCTCAGTTGTAGCAAATATACCACACTAATGCAAGATGTTAATAAGCGAGGAAACCCTGAGAAGGGGGCAGAGAGAACTCTGTACTACTTGCTCAATTTTCAGTAAACCTAAACTGCCTTTAAAAAAAAAAATCTGTTAATTAAAAAAAAAGCATTATCTTGACCCCACCATCCCAACCAGTTACCTCCTCTTTGCTTTGCCTCAAATACAACAGCATTTCTTGAAAATTGCCTCTTAAATTCTCTCCAATCAAGCTTTCAACTATACAACTCCACTGAAACAGCTCTTGTTAAGGTCACTCGTGATTCCTGCATTGCCAAAGGAGGGGGACAGTTTTCAAGTCTCATCTTATTCTGATCTCTCAGCTACACTTGACACAGTTAATCACCTACTTTTCCTGAATACCCACCCTTCCCTTGGCTTCCTGACACCACCACCTCCTGGTTTACCTCTTCCTCGCTGATTCTCACGCTTAGTCTTCTTTGTTCATTTCTCCTTTCTCTTGATTCTTAGCACTGAGGTTAACCACAGCTCATTCCTTGACCTTCTCCTTCTCATTTATTCCCTGAGTGATCTCATCCAATCTCAAGCCATAAACAGCACCTCTACCTCTATGATTCCTAGATCTATATCTCCAACCTAGATCTCTCGTCCAACCTCTGGTCTCTTACATACAAAACTACCCACTCAATACCTCCACTTGAATGCATCCTAGGCATCTCAGATTTCACCGAGATCCAATTCCAGTCCCAAATACCTCTGCTTCTCACAGCCTTCCCCATGTCAATAGGTGGGAATGCACTCTTGCAGTTGAATAGGCCCAAACCTTGGTGTCATCATATAAAAGCTGATTCATTTCCTTTTACTATGCTTTCTGCATTTGTGTCTTTTTATCATGGTTCCAAGAGTTGCTTTTTTTTTTCTCAAGAGGGCACCTAGGTGCGAAGTTTGAGCAAGCTTAAAAATGTCTCCTTTATTCTCAAAGGACATGTAGATTTTCTTTCCCTCATGAGCTTACAGAATTTATCCCATGATCACCTGGTAATTAGTGTCACGTTAGTTCTTCTCTCCTGACCTCTCCATTCATCTTGTGGTTTGTTCATTTTCATTACTGAAGTAGGTGGGTTTTGTTTTGTCTTGTTTTAAGCCTTGTCTTACTGAATCCGTGTTCTTATTAATTTCCTCTGTAGAGTTTTTTTTTTGGGGGGGGCAGTCTTTTATGTGTTCTATGCCTTCTGTGCTGTTGCTATCTAAATCAGGGGGTGGTGGGGATTCTCAAGGTTTCCCTATGTATCACTCTCTGGGGGAAAGGGTGGTATAGGGGCTGCACTAAGTCACACCAAAATCTGCTTTTCTTTTTGTTGGATACTTTTCAGTTTATAGCATGAGGATAAGCTCTTTCCCTGTTTGGTCATTGCTGGTAATTATTTTCAACTGGCTTACTTCGTTGAGTGATTCTGGAAGCAAAGAAAGCGCGTTTCTTCCATCGTGAGGAGGCTAGTTATCTCACTCTACCATCCCTGGGGACAAGGCTGGGTGGGGAGGAGAGGAAATGTGATGAACGTAGCGGACGCCAGCCTTGTGGCAGTGGCAGGCCCGTTTCAAGAATCTTGGGATGTTTTTTCAAAGGGTGTCTGACTACCACACCTCTCATTTACTCTCTCTTCTGTTCTGTGTTTGCTCAGCCAGGAGTGCTGTCACCCTTAACACAGAAAGGGATTCCATGGTATTTGGCAGAAAAGAGTGGGGACAGCAAAAGTGGGTGAGCCAAGCTGCTCCCCACTCAGCAGGCAGCTCAGGAAGGAAAGCAGTGCAGCAGGGTGAAGAAGTGAGATGAGAGGAGGCAGGCCGAGCCCCAGGCACTGTAATAAACCCACAGCGTGGCAGCAGGAGATGCGTGGGGAAGCTGGGCCTGGGCAGTGGTCTTGGGATGAAGTCGAGGGGGAATGGAGGTGGCATGGGTGGGAGATCTGAAAACCTGACATCTCCCGCCGTCACACAAAGTCCACAGCTGCCAGTGGGAGAAAACCAGCGTCCCCAAGGAGTAATGAAAGCCTGGCAACTGAGCACTGGAGCCTGGAATTAATGAGCAAATCCCATCAAACCTTTGACACAATGGGCTTTGGCTTCAGAAGGCAGAAACCTTTTAAGCACCAGCGATCATCCCCTTGCTCTTCATCTGCGGGCTCCGTCTCAGTGATGGATTGCCACCTGCCTGGTGCCCTGGCATTTCCATGCACAAAATAATTGGTTGCAGAAGGTTGTTGGATGCCTTTTTCGGAAGGAAGCTGCAAAAACAAATTCTATCAACTCAAATATTTTTTGATATTTTGGAACTGGAGAGCACAAATTCTGTAATTTAACTTCTCCATGATATGAAATTGTTCTTTACCAGGAAACTGAAAAGAGTAAAAGGAAAACAGTCCTCCTTATTTACCAGTTAAAAAGCTATTTGCTTTAAAGAGATCTGGGGGTATTTTATGTTCCCCTCTATATATTCCTGTAAAGGGCACAGAATTCTCCACTTTTCTGAAGAAACTAAGGCAACCAATAACCCAAGAGTACAGAGTCAGCAGAGCTGTGAAAGCTCAATAATAATAGCTAAACTTGGCTGATATTGCTAATATTAATATTAGCGAATGAATGAATATTAATATAACTAAACTTGGTGCTTGCGCTGGGTTACTCATTTAGTCCTCCCAACAACCATATTACTGTTATGTCATTTCTACAGAAGAGAATGTGACTGAACAGGCTCAACAGCTTGTACAAAACCACACAGCTGGCTCATGATGAAGTTAGGACAAGACATGAACCTAACTGACCTCAGAGCCCCTCCAGTCACCACGTTCCTAGCTGGTTATCTACCACTGCATAACAGACTAGTCCAAAATGTAGTTGCTTAGGGGTGGAACTTTTGGAATGGTGGAGTAAAATTTAATGGCTAAACACAACATCTGTTATCTTATAGTTTCTATGGGTTGGGAATCTCGGCATAGCTGAGTGCCTCTGGCTCTGGGTCCCTCGCAAAGCTATGATCAAGGTGTCAGCTGGGACTGTAGTCATCTCAAGGGAAAGGGAATGGGAAAAGACCTGCTTCCAAGCTCACTCCCAGGGTTGCTGGCAGGATTTGGTTCCTTGCTGGCACTTGGCCAGGTGGCACCCTCAGTTCCTTGCCCCATGAATCTCTCCACAGAGCACAACACGGTAGCTTGCTATACCAGAGCAAATAAAACAAGAACCAGAGAGAAAGAATCTGGGCAAGATGGCAGTGCCAGTCTTCTGCATCCTAATTTGGGCAGTCTGTTCACTTTAGAAGCAGTAGTCACCAGACCCAGTTCACATTCCAGAGGAGGGGATCACACAGAGGATAATTCCTGTGGATGCCAACAGTCACAATAATCACTGAGAGCCATCTCAGAAGCCACCTATCACCTATCACCGTGTCCTTCTCCGCTAACTGCCTACCCCATCACTCACAGGGGCCAGCAAGATGGTAAGATTACATAATGTGACTGGACCCCCCTAGCCACCATCCAGAGATGCACCTAACCCAAACCTGGCCAGTTAGATACTTTCCCCCAGGAATTCAGAATTACAATTCAGAGACTCTGATTAGTTTCTACTAGAGCCTTGAAACGGACAGAAATAGAAGCTATGAGACAGCATCTTTTGCTATGCTCAAAAATAAGCAGAGAGCCACATATGGGTATGGGAGGTGGGGAGAGGAAGAAACCGAGAGATAGACAGACAGACATGTAATGCTTCCTGAATTTGGAGAGGTACAGTAAAAACCTTAGGTTTCCGTCACTTGTAACCAGGGGTGATAGTCATAATATTTAACCACTGATAAGGCCCAAATGCCAACTAATCCAGGGGGAACACACCATAAACACCTGGAACAGCGCCACTGCTGGACTCTGGCTGCCCAACAGCTCTTTCCCACCCACCCACACTGCTGCCCTCCGGGAGTGAAGCTGCAGGAAGGTGTGACCCAAGAACCTCAGGATCACCCGAGCAGGAGTCGCACAGCAGCCTAGCACAAACTTTGGTGTGATCACAGATTTCCTCTGTAGCCCACTGGGGACTCAGTATCTCTTCCAGACAACTCACAGATAAATGTTTGTGAAAATGTCAAGTGCATTCACTGTGATTCTTGGAATAACACACACAAGTGGCCTACAGGTGGAGAGCCTCCATCTGACCGTGTGAGGAGGGGTTAGATCTACTAGTGAGTAACGGGATTTGAGGAACTTGCCCCTCCCTCTAAAACAGGACCCTGGAGCTCCCTGATACACTCCAGGGATCAGGACTCCCTGGACTGTGATCAGCAGTACTGTGGATATTCACAGGCATGTAGGTAACATCAGATACTCCAATTACATGATGAAGACAAAATGAAAGAAGCCACGCTTTTAGGGAAAGGGTCAGTTTTATTTTGATTATTTTTTAAATTAAATCAACTGAAAGTCAACAGAATCAGTGAATGCTCATGCAGCCTGATTCTGCCCAGGAACAAGGAGTAGACACAGCATTCCTCCTCTACACTGGGACTTCCTACCTTGACTCCTCATCACCGCCCCCCACCCCACCAGGAGAGATGAGCTTTTGTTCTCCATCAGGAATAAACATCAGTGAATGCCATCTGAAAGCCAGTGAGGAATTGATCATGGCAGAAAGTTTCGTCCTAAACATTAAACCAAAATCTGATTTCCTTTTGAGATATCCTGCTGAGTTAAACTTTTACATGAGAGCGCATATAGTCATGATTTTTTTCCTACATCATATATTGTGGATAATTGCTTTGCTTCCTTGGTCAATGAAATATGAGGTAAATTGTTATAATTTTCAACAAAGATAGATTTATGCCCCTGTCTCACAACTCAGCATGGTGTGCACATTTCTTCCTTAAAAATAATAAGGTATACTTCGATGCACTGAAGTAGAGATCAATATTCATAATTACAAGTCACAGCTCACAATACAAATTTTCTTTGAATCAGGATTTTCCCCTTAGATTCCCTTTTGCTTGAGGTATGTTACTTTTATAATTAAAAAATGGAAGGATATATATGTAATCGTAATTTTCTTATCAAAGCTTTAAATGAATCAATTGCAAAATCCTGCCTATGTTACCCACTGGACCTGCAGCAACCACAGGGTTCTATGTAGAGATGTCCTCTGGAGATTAAATTCACCATTACCAGGAAAACTGCGGGGACTTCCCTGGTGGTCCAGTGGCTCAGACTCTGCTCTCGATGCAAGGGGCCTGGGTTTAATCTCTGGTGATGGAAATAGATCCCACATGCTACAACTAACAATCCTGCATGCAGCAACTAAGACTCCACACAGCCAAATAAATAAATGTTGAAAAACAAAGAGTAGGTAGTATTTCTTGAGCACTCAATGTGTGCCAGGCACCATCCTAAACACTAGACATATATTTGCTTTATCGTCATAGCAATCCTCCCAATAAGTATTACTATCTCCATTTTATGGGAGAGGAAATTGAGTCATAGAAATGGTTCAGAAATTTGACCAAAGGTACACATTTAGTAATTATAGAGCAGGGATTTGGAAACAGATCTGTTTTATTCCAGTGTTTACTCTGAACCACTTATATATGATCCCTAAACTTGAGACTCTATACATATCAAGTTCTCTTAAGTACTCAGTAATATAGTTAGTAATCTTCCAAATAGTAATATAGTCACTAACCTTTCAAATAGTCTCAGCTAAGGTAACCCCCTTCTTCAACTGGCACACATAAAACTTCAAGTAGCATATTAGTTAGCTATTGTCTCAAAACCAAGCAACATGAAGCAATAAGTACTTGTCATTGCTCGTGAGTCTGTACAGGCCAGCTGAGCAGTTCTCCTGGTCTCTGCTGGACACACTCGGGTAGCTGAGGTCAGCTATGGGCCAGGTAGGCAGCCCTGTTGGTCTTAACTGGCCTCTCTCACACCACTGGGGGGCTATGGGCTGCAGCCCAGTCTGATGGCCTCAGCTGGGACAAGTGGCCTGTGCTCCGTGTGGCCCTCATCCTCCAGGAGTCCAGCCTAGTATTTTTCATAAGGAAGTGGCAGGGTTTCAAAACAAGTAAGAGACTGCAGAAGACTACAAGGCCCCGGAGGCTTGAGGCTAACAGATGCCACATTCTAATGCCCAAAGCAAGACCCAAGGCAAGCCTGAGTCAGAAGAGGGCAGGGACTAGAAATTCTCAACCACAAAGGGTGTGGATACGGGGAGCCATGAACGGGGGCCATCAGTGTAATCCATCTTCCACAATGAGTAGCTATGGAAACAGCAAACCTCCTATTTCAACACCAGCAGCAATACTGGCTGAACGCAGAGTGCGTGTGGACCCTGTCACAACTGCTCTATTACAACGGCCCCTCGTATGAAAGGAAACTGAGGCTTAGAGAGCTGGAGAAACTTGCTAGCAATACGACACTTCTGCACAAAGGACACAGCCTTGGAACTGGCTGCTCTCTCCAACCACCCGGGCCCTGAGCCAGAGGCTCTGGTAGCTTCTCTTCTTAAAAAGCATAAAGATTGATCGGAACCTGTCTGGTCCCAAGTGTATGTTCACAGGTTAGCCCTTTGATTTTCCATCCTTTCTGTGGGGGCCCTAGGAAACTGAATGGACCCAAGGGGTCCATGGCTCTGATCAAGCCCCTTCTCAGCTTACTGCTCCGGCGGCTTTCGCTCTCATTCCAAAGTGCCCGCGGTGCCTGGGGCCATAGTAGCCTTCCCTAAGCGGTAATGAGACCAGTCGCAGCTACTGGCTCTCATGGCCTATGAGAACACTGGAGGAGGGGACAGGGGCTAGGGCCCAGGCACTGCCTTAGGCCTTCGTCTGCAAGTGACAGACTCTTAACCTGACCCTGTCTCTCGCACAGAATATTTAGGAGGACCCAAGGAGCGCGTTTTACAAAGATAAAAGGTCTGGGGATGTGAGGCAGAGCAGAAGAGGTGAGGAAGCCAAACAGAACAGGAGACAAAAGGAAAGTGGGTAGAATACGATCTTGGACAAGAGAAAGGGTGGATTCATCCTCCCAGAGCCTGCCCAGACAGGCACAGTTTTAAGGCACAGAAACTCTTCCTCAGACCCTTGTGTGAAAAGCAGGCAGCCCCTCACTCACAAGCAACACGTTGGCTGCACTGCCCCCTGCTGACCTTCATGTGTAAGAACACAGACTCTGAACAAGCTGAAAACAACGAACTTGGGTTTCAGAGACCAGACCACAGGTCTACCAAGGAACCTAGGAGGCCTTTCTGCCAAGTCGGCCCCAAGGCTGCTTACCGGGCCTAGTTCACAATTTCCCTAACACTTCTCCTTCTTCCCAGGGATCCAGAGAATCAGCTTCTGTTCCCCTGCAGGCACCATCTACTCTCTAAGTTGTGGCTATAACAGGGGACCCAGTCTTTTCAGCTTTTCCTTTCTTTGCAAAGACAAAGCCCACAGGTCGTTATTTCTTCCCAGAATTTTATTGCTAATCACGATGGGGAAGTGGCAGGGGGAAAGGGTGGAGAGGGATGTAATACAGCAAAAAATTCAAGCATACTAGTAAAAAAAAAGGAAAAAGAAGGACGGACTTGCCCAAGGTCACAGTGTTAATGACACGGGAGCTGGGATATGAATGCAGGCTTTCTGGTTCCAACACTCACCAGCTTAACCTTTAGGCAACACCGCCCTTACTACAAGTAGTGAGCCTCATCTTTGTGGCTTGTGGGCTCTGGGACTTAGTTTGCATTTTAATCCCCAGTCTGCCTTTCTGTCACTTGCCATGTGTGTGAACTTGGACAGTATACTGAAATTCTTGACGCTTCCATTTCCACATCCATACAATAGAAAGAAAAATAGAATCTACCTTACATAATTATGATAAAAAATAATAAAGATGATGCATACACAGCATGTTGCACAGAGCCTGGCAATAGCAAGCACTTAATAAATGACATTTTTTCTTATATTTTTAAATTTTTTCAACTGTACCAAACACATTAACTATTGGAACAAATCTAATCTTTTACCCCCAGGCTTTGCCATTAACTCGCTATATGACTGAGGGGTTATCACTCATTTGGCTCACAGCAGAAGTCTCTTTCCTATACTCCACACTCCTCTGTTGCCACCTCCAATGGACTGTTTTTCTCAGACAGCTAGAGTAGCCCTTTAAAAAAATAGATCACTTTGCTGCCCTGTTTAACACTTTCCAGTGGTTCTCAGGGCACAAAGGACGAAATTCAAAACACTCTGGCCATGACTTGCAAAATCATGCATGCTGTAAGCAGTGCATCGCCTCCCCTGCCCTCGCTGTAACCCGGTCACGCTGGCCTTCCTTCTGTTTTTGAATATAACAGCTTATCCTCACCTTGAGGTATCTGCCAGAGAAGCAACCAGAAAAGTCTTCACTTTGACCTTCGCAAGGCTGAAGATCAGATCCCAATTCAAAAATTCACTGTAGAGGCGCGTTCCCTTCTGCCCAGGGCCGTCCTCTTGCCCAGTCCCTGTCTCACTACCTTCCTTTGCTTTGTTTCTTGCCTTTTAAAAAAACTCTCTTTACTGTGGTAAAAGTCACATAATATAAAACATACTATTTTAGCCATACTTAACTGTGCAGTTCAGTGGCACGAGTACATTCACCTTGCAACTCTCACCATCACCCATCTCTCGAACTTTTTTACTTTCCTAAACTAAAACTCTGTCTCCATTAAACTCCCCATTTCCCCGCCTCACCTCCCAAGCCCCTGGCATCTACCAATGTACTTTCTGACTCTAAGAATTTGACTCATCTAGGTACCTTGTATAGGCGGAACCAAACAGCATTTGTCTGCACCTAGTGTATTCCAGAATGCATTTTTAAGGTTAATTTAATATATATGTCCTACAGACAGATCATACCTTCTTTTTTCCCCTGTGCCCTACAGCAGGCCCTCAGCAGCCATCTACTTCACACACAGTGTACCTATGCTGACCTTGATTTCCCACTCCATTCCACCCTGTCTACCTTGCTTTATCTTCTTCCCAGTGTTCATCACGACCTGAAACTATCTTATTCTATTTATTTATTTGACTGGCTTTCTCTCTGGATCACTCCATCACAATGTAAACTACCAAAGAGCAAAGAAGATGGTCAGAACTCTTTCTGTTTTGGTTATGACTGTGGCTCTGTGGCAACACAAGCTCAGGGCCTGGCATTCAGCAGCTCTTTAAGACGAGAGACTGAATTAATGAACAACTGAAGGTATTAAATTAGCCCCAAATTCACTTATAAAACAAGATCTCTTGGATTCAGTGATATCAAAAGATTTTTAGCTCTAAAATTCTAAGACCTATGGGGCATTCTGGGGTCCTGAGAGAATAGAGGAGAGAGACCACTCTGTCTGGATTGTGGAATTCTAGGAGATGTTACTGAGAATTGATGTTTGCCCAGTGATGAGAACAAGGTTTTAATCATTTTCCAGATAACTCCAACAGTCACCTTTTGTCCACATGTCCCTCAACCTTCTCTCACTGTAATATTTCACAACCTTAAGTTTAGCCTTCCTATCTTTTCTATATTCCTATAATCCCTATAATCACATCCTAGGACAAGCAAAGGGCACTGTAAGAAAAGACGGCGGTTGACCCTGGCTGATAGGACCTTAGCCTCTATCCAGAGAGCTTTGCTGACTCTCAGAGTTCTCATTTTATCACTATTTCCTTCTGAGACTATTCCGTTTTATACCATCCAGGAACATGAAAACCCTTTCGAGATGGACCTGGGCTGTAGCCAACATCTTGGCACTGAAACTATCGTGGTGGTGCTTGCCCAGATCAATTTTTAAATGAATCAATTCAACAAACGTGTATTCGGCACCTGCCATGTGCAGTCAGAGGGAGATCGAAAGAGACAACAGTACCTATTCTTATAAAGTATCAGTTGATCAACCACCGAAACTATGTAAGTGCTACTTGTCAACTCTGATAAAGATGATGGCAAAATAGTCTCCAGAATCCTGAATAGTAGGTAAGAGACTGCAGGCTGAGAACAGAATAATACATATAGATGGAGAACATAGAGTAAAAAATATTAACCTACATGGGACTTTGCTGGTGGTCCAGTGGTTAAGACTCTGCACTTCCATTGCAAGGGGTTATGAGTTCAATCCCTCATTAGGGAACTAAGATCCCACAAGCTGCATATCGTGGCTAAAAAAATAAATATTAACTCACAGTTGTTAGCAGAGTTCCGAACAATTTTCTATGTTTAACCGTTTTGAAATCACTCTTATTTGATGTTCTCCTTGTTTATGGAGATCTAATCGGCACGTCTGATTGGAAGCTGAAGAACCATGGGGAGACAAGCCTACAATGTCTACACAGGGAAATTTTCCTTTTTTAAAACCCTGCCTGTCATCACGTGCTGGTCTCCTTGCCCACATTAATTTGTGATCATCTCTGGGGAAAGTAGGGAGGAGTTTACAGAAACAGAACAGAAGAGCAGAGAGAGGCAGGTGAGGCCTCTGGCGACGTACAGAGCCCTGTGATAGGCAGTTCTGGAAGGGAGGAGACTGCGTCCGCTTCAAGAGCTGATGCGCCTTGCCTTGTTTTTCTTTGCTCATCTGACCAGGTACTCCATAAATGTCAGACAGAGGATGAGAAGAAGTAAACAGGTTATTATGAAAAAAGAAGGAGCCATCTGGTTCATGTCAGAGGTCTGGACTGTAAAGTACTGCAGTTCCCAGGTGACCTTGGGGAAGCTTGCATTGGTATAACACCAGCCATCTATGACGCGATGGTAAACTCTCTGGTTTGAACTAGAGGGTATATTTACATGGATGGCAAATGCAGGTGCTCTTTGAACGTGTGTGCACTCTTCTTACTCTCTGGAGTTGGCTGTGTTCTCTCTGGCTGGATTTTCCCCAAGCCAACAGATAATCATGTGGAAGGTATGTTTTGCTGCAGGAGGCCTTGCTATGTTTAGCAATCCCTCAAAACATAAGAGAAGCATTTCTCCAGATGGCAGGGTGCTTTGAGTTCAGAGGGAGGTGTCTTGGGCCATCACCAAGGCTTAGTCCTTGGTGTTGGCCAGTCATGCACGGAGCATCTCACGCAGCTGTGCCCTGTGACAAGCCGCCACAGTTCTGGGCCCGACGCTGAGTACTGTTATTTGAACCTTCGCTAAAAAGTAAATACTACACTGTGGGATTGATCTCAATTATTCAACTCTTATACTTACACATCTTAAGGAGAATGTTTTATTAAAAATTTTTGAAGTCAGAGAAGTCTAGATTTAAATTTCAACTCCACCCCCTTATAACTGTGCAACCTTGAGCAAGTTATGAAATCTCCTTGGGAATTCACTTGTTTATCTTTAAATGGACATTAAGAATGATGTCCACCTCTAGCAAACAGGGTTATTATGAGGATTAAGGGAGATAAGACAAGCAAAGTTCTTGGAATAGTGACTGACAGTGAGCAAGGGCTGTTTTCACTGCACAGAGCTCTGCATTGATATATCCAGCCCTGAAGTCAGAGAACATTTTTCAGGATGGGAAAGAAGAGAAAACAAGCATAAAAGTGCATCTCCTGGTGGCTAACTCAAGAGGTTTTTAGGATGCCTTTTTTTTCACATACCAAATCTATTTAGTGGGCAGAAATCAGCACTGTGGACTGCTCCACCAACAGCAAATAGGGCAGAAGGTGCTGGCTTGGGACTTGGACCATCTATACTAGTTTAAAAAAAAAAAAAAAACTGTGGTTATAGCAAAATCAATACTAAAGGGTTGTGACCAGAATTTTTAAAAGAATGAAATTTAAAAAGCACAGTGTATTTGCACAAAGTACTATTTCCTGAATCCTGCATGTGTGCGTATACTGCTATATATCTATATATATAGATAGATAGATAGATAGATATTCATACACATACACATGCATATATGTGTCAAAAGCTAGAAAACCACTGGTTCATTTTTCTTTAGAAAAATCCATTCTCAAACTGTTTCTGGCTTGACTGACTATTGGTGTCTCCCTTCAACTAAAGTCACACATGCCATTTCTCCTGGTCTAGCCACAATAAAACAGCTCCAACAATCCAACACACCACAACTCTGGAGACCTGAAGTTAGCACTCCAAATATCAAAATTACTGAGTCAAAAATTCAGTCAGATATCTGGGGTTTTATCTGCCTGATGCTAAATAATCAAGAAAACTATTTTTCCCCACAAGGCTGATAAACCGAGGAGCAGTACCTGAAAGTCAGTTCATCAGGAGGCATGCTCATGAACTGGGGAGGCCTCAAAAGATCTGGATGCTTTAGAATACCAATCTGGGTAACATCAACCCAGGAGAGACATTGGGAAGCCTGCCTTGGCTTCAGGCCACACAAAAGCTTCCTGGAAAGCATCTTGCCAAAGATCTCCTCTCATAAGCTACTCAGTGAAAGAACTGGGATAAATATCCTACTCATTAAATCCCACCTCTGTGGGGACAGGGGTGTTTATTTGCTTTACCTAAATGAAGTCAGAGAGGAACTCCTGGGGAAACGAGGCGCTTTCACTCAAGGTACAGTGATCTTTCTCATTAAATATGTAGCTTTACTCCAATTAAATAAATAAATAGGCAGGTTTCGTCAGTCAGTCAGTTCAGTCGCTCAGTCGTGGCCGACCCTTTGCAACCCCATGAACCGCAGCATGCCAGGCCTCCCTGTCCATCACCAACTCCCAGAGTTCACCCAAACCCATGTCCATCGAGTCGGTGATGCCATGTCAGTACAGTCATGCAACAGAGATAGAAAACTGCTGAGAGAGAAAAAGCACTTCTTTCTGATAATTGATTAAAGGGTAAGTATTGCCATTACTTTCCAATGTTATGGTTTATGACAAAACTCATCTTCTTCCCATCCCACAATTATTCCCCTGATAAACAAGTTTTAAGCTTTTCTAAGTTTAGAAATACCAAGTTTTTCTCTGCCAGATCTGAAAACGCAATATATTTGGATTCATCTTGCCTTTTGATCACCCAGCCTCTACCTCCCTTTTCTAAAAGCACCTCTGTTTCCTTCTGAGAACTTACTTCTTTTCTTTGAGAAATAAATACCTGTGCCCAGCACTCTGCTTCTCAACTTGTGTCCAGCTGACCGAAGCCTGAGGCAGTCAGGCACTCTCTGGATTTTATGTCCCGAGTCAAGAGGCTGAACTCTGTGGGGTCCGTTCCTGGGCAGCATCAGGTGCTAACCAACGATGCACTCCAGATTGACCTTGGCTCCGCCCACCTGATTCTTCGGCCTTCAAAAAATTCAGTGAGCTCTCAGCTCCTTCCAATGAACGCCCCTTTGCTTAAACTAATTTTAATCAATTTCTGATGCTTGCCTCTAATAGTTATATTCCAAAAATTTAGCAACCAACCCATTTGAACCAGATGCCCTCAGCAATCAGGGCAGACACCAGTCATAAGGAACTGGTAAGACTGTTACGGTGTGTTCTGGCTGAAAATCAGCCCAGTTTGCAGCCAAAGAAGTCTGACAAAATATCAAGGCAATACACCCCACCATTCATGACCCAAGGAAATAATCTCACTCAGGAGAGATAAAAAGAAAAGAGGGGGGATCACAGGTTTGGGAAACTGCATGGTTCAGAGTAGGGATCTAATGACTGTCAAGTCAATGAACTTGACAATGAATGGACTAATAGCTACCCAGAAAGAGATACAGGAGAGAGGTGAACCTGAGCTACTGCTCACACATACTCAAAGCCAGGTGTATTCATTTCCTCACAGAAGGGTCTAGACATAGCACCTTCCACTAATGGTGTGCAAAATAAGTACAGTTAATACATGGGCAAACATTTACAAAACTGTAATGCTTATGTAATTTTATCATACCTTATTGTTACCTTCTATTCATGGCCAGTAATAATGGTTTCGGATTAATGATGGTGAGATAAATTTTCCTTATAAAATTAATTATTTAAGCAAA
Source organism: Madoqua kirkii (assembly GCA_006408675.1). Taxonomy (NCBI): domain Eukaryota; kingdom Metazoa; phylum Chordata; class Mammalia; order Artiodactyla; family Bovidae; genus Madoqua; species Madoqua kirkii. The sequence goes on along the minus strand of SJYC01065687.1, from coordinate 88,100 downwards.
AATATGGGGCACTTTTAAAATTGTAGAGATAAGAACACAGGTGGTACAAAGCTGTGATAAGAATCATTATGGCAATATAAGAACACGTGGCGTATAGGAAACACTGTATTATATATGGTGGACAAAGGACATACATTCAAGATCGAAACTTAAATCTTGGCTTCCTCTTGGTCTCTCTAAATACAGATGCCCGTCCTCTCTCTACTTGGGTGTCTGCAGCCACTCAACGGGGAATGACTATGCTGGTGGTGTTTACGCATATGTTGTGAAGGGCGGCACCTAAGCTCAGCCACAAAGTGGCACAGGAAATCTAAATATGATAGCAAATCAAGATCCCGAGTCCTTCACACAGTCCACTGAGCAACGGTTGATTTTTACATGTTTTGGACAGCTTTGCCTTTGGGTGGATTCAATTCAGTGACCTAGACACTAAAGACTGGCTATGTCCCAGTTCCAAGTTTCTGAGTGGCGTTGTCCTGTTCCCGTGCTCTGACTGTTCCTGTGCTCCAAAACACCAAAGAGTTTTCCTATATTTCTTTCAAGCTTTTTATTTAAACAAGGTGGCTTTTAAAATTAAATAACACCCCCATAGCTAAATGCATGTTTATGCATGCATTCTCTGGGGATACTTCAGTAATTTCACTAACCAGAAGGCATATTTCAGAGAAATTATTCTTAAGTGGTAATAGTTGCAGGGCTAAAGTCTCATCTGAATTTCTAATAAGATCAAAGAGCAGCAAGGATGAAATCACATCTTCTAAAAGGGGACTATCAAGCTAGGTTATCCACTGGGTTGCCGTAAAGCAAAAATTGCAAACCAACAGCCGTAGAGTAAGACCCACAGATGGGGGAGAGGGGAATGTTAGGGGCACAAAAACAGGGAACAGACAGGGGAAGATTTATTAGAATGAGTTGCCTAGATCTTTAAATTGGGAGTTCTCACATAAAAATGTTAATTTTCCACCTTCTTTGGACAAAATACAAATATCTGACAACACTGACAATATGGCCTGGGGACCATATTCAGGAGGAATTCAGGAGTGGCTTCCTGCTTGAGGTAGGGCACACACTTTTCAGTTCTCCAGAGTCATTGCTTATCCATTTTGTGCTACACCCAACCCCTCTGCCTGCCTTATAGTACCTGCCTGAGACCAGAGGACAGAAAAAGGTCACTGTTACTTTTCACCACAGAACTGGCCTCCTTTGTCCAAAGGTCTCAGGAAGGAGATGGTAAGTTTTGTGAGGGCAGGCATTCACTGTGTCCATTTTCTATTGTAGCCCTAGCATCTAACATTTATCCGGTGCTCCATAGATTCCTGGGCTGGCTGGCTGGCTGGCTGGCTGGCTGGCAAGATCTTGGGATCCACACTGGAGAAGAGGAACATCAGAAATTACCGGCTTGTTTATGTGGCTCCAGAGAAGTACGGTGGCTCCATAGCCCAACCACAGAAAGGGTTATCAGCCCACACGGTCTCCACTGTTCTAAAAATTCTTTCTTCTGAAGAGGAAAGAAGCAAATGAAGGAAAGAGAAGAGTGAATTTCCCAAAGATTTAGGAGACAGTATATTGGCTAAGAGCATGAACTTCGGTGTCAAAAAAAACCTGGATTTGAATCTTGGATCTGCCATTCACAAGCTGTTAGACCTTGGCCAAGTTGCTTGATCTCTCTGGTCCTCAGTTTTCTAGTATTTTAACTAAGAATCATGTTTACCTTGTAGGCTTTTGTGAGTACGTGATAAGATGGTACATGCAAAGCATTTAGCAGCTAGCAAATAGTAAATTCTCAATAAACACTGTAGCTATTGTCCCCAGTTGCTACTGAACCATTGTTTCTCTTTTCCTCTGGATTATTCTTCTAAGAATTAAACATACAGTAATAGCTATTTTTAAAAGGGATCAATTTTAAAATCCTTCTCTTACAAACTTATAGTTACCAGAAGGAGAAGGCTAGATTGGGAGTTTTGGGCACTGCTATATTTAAAAATAGATAACCAACAAGGACCTACTGCCTGTAATAATGTAAATGGCAAAAGAATTTGAAAAAGAATACATCATGTATATGTATAACTGAATCACTGAATCACTGCTGTACACCTGAAACTAACACAACATTGTTAGTCAACTATACTCCAATATAAAATTAAAATAATAATAAAAAATACTTCTCTTGATCCACATCCCTTTCCATCTACTGCCCCATTTCTCCACTCTTCTTTAGAACAAAACTTTACAAAGCTATCCAAATTCAGTGTCTCTGGGTTCTCTCTTCCCTGTCTCCTCTGAAGCTGTCAGGATTTTTTTGTTTGTTTGTTTCTACCACTTCCCTAAAAGAGTAGTGGTTAGGATACCAATGACCTCCCCCTGGCTATATCCACTGATCAATTCTCAGTGCTCATTTCACCATCTCATCAATATTGTCAACACTTGGCACAACTCATCACTATCTCTTTCTTGAAAAATGTTTCCTCATGCCCTTCTATCTCACTGGCCACATCTCACCTTCTTTGCTCACTTCTCATCTCTCATTAATTCTTTTTTGCTTGCTAGGAAGTTTCATCCAGTCTTGTAATTTTATGATCATTTCCACTATGATGAGTCTCAAATGTGCCTCTGCAGTCGAGATTCCTCCCTGAACTCCAGACCTCTATACAGAATTGCCACTTGTGTACACATCTCAACTTAGACATCAAATGAGAGACCTGAACTTAATATTACCAAATTTGAGCTCCTGGACTAGAAACAACAATGTCCCAGTAGCAGAACTGGCTTCTAGATCTTGGCCATTCTTCAATAAAAGAAACCAGAGATCCTTGGAGAAATAGCTAATTCTAGAGACTAGGGGAGAAAATATACAAGATGAGCCTGGAGCGTACTAATTGTTAAGAAAACAATAACGATAGGGATACGTCAAAAAGACACAGGAGCCAAATGAAACAACTCTCAGTGGCCAAACAACTTCAGCAACAAACTAAAGTAGTATTATATTATAACCCAAAGTATACAGCAAAGTATACGTGAACCGTGAACTTCCAGATGTTCAAGCTGGTTTTAGAAAAGGCAGAGGAATCAGAGATCAAAATGCCAACATCCAATGGATCATGGATAAAACAAGAGAGTTCCAGAAAAACATCTATTTCTGCTTTATTCACTATGCCAAAGCCTTTGACTGTGTGGATCGCAATAAACTGTGGAAAATTCTGAAAGAGATGGGAATACCAGACCACCTGACCTGCCTCTTGAGAAACCTGTATGTTGGTCAGGAAGCAACAGTTAGAACTGGACATGGAACAACAGACTGGTTCCAAATAGGAAAAGGAGTACATCAAGGCTGTATATTGTCACCCTGCTTATTTAACTTATATGCAGAGTATATCATCAGAAAAAATGGGCTGGATGAAGCAGAAGCTGGAATCAAGACTGCTGGGAGAAATATCAATAACCTCAGATATGCAGATGACACCACCCTTATGGCAGAAAGTGAAGAAGAACTAAACAGCTCTTCATGAAAGTGAAAGAGGAGAGCAAAAATGTTGGCTCAAAGCTCAACATTCAGAAAACTAAGATTATGGCATCCAGTCCCATCATTTCATGACAAATAGATGGGGAAACAGTGGAAACTATTTTGGAGGGCTCCGAAATCACTGCAGATGGTGACTGCAGCCATGAAATTAAAAGACACTTACTCCTTGAAAGGAAAATTATGACCAGCTTAGACAGCATATTAAAAAGCAGAGACATTACTTTGTCAACAAAGGCCCATCTAGTCAAGGCTATGGTTTTTCCAGTAGTCATGTATGGATGTGAGAGTTGGACTATAAAGAAAGCTGAGCACCGAAGAATTGATGCTTTTGAACTGTGGTATTGGAGAAGACTCTTAAGAGTCCTGTGGACTGCAAGGAGGTCCAACCAGTCCATCCTAAAGATCAGTCCTGGGTGTTCTTTGGAAGGGCTGATGTTGAAGCTGAAACTCCAATATTTTGGGCCACCTGATGTGAAGAGCTGACTCATTTGAAAAGACCTTGATGTTGGGAAAGATTGAAGGCAGGAGCAGAAGTGGACGACAGAGGATGAGATGGTTAGATGGCATCACCAACACAATGGACATGAGTTTGGGTAAACTCCATGAGTTGGTGATGGACAGGAAGGCCTGGCATGCTGCAGTCCATGGGGGTCACAAAGAGTCTGACACAACTGAGTGACTGAACTGAACTGATACAGCAAAAATCCAGGAGTCTATGTGAAGAGCTGACTCATTTGAAAAGACCTTGATGTTGGGAAAGATTGAAGGCAGGAGCAGAAGTGGACGACAGAGGATGAGATGGTTAGATGGCATCACCAACACAATGGACATGAGTTTGGGTAAACTCCATGAGTTGGTGATGGACAGGAAGGCCTGGCATGCTGCAGTCCATGGGGGTCACAAAGAGTCTGACACGACTGAGTGACTGAACTGAACTGATACAGCAAAAATCCAGGAGTCCATACTAACATAAATGACTGAATGAATAAGTAAATGGAGGAGACTAGCTAAATGCAGAAGAATTTCCAAATAATTTATGAAAATACTCTGCCCTCAAAGAAGTGGATCATAACATTTCTTAAGTGTAGATTGTACCGAATGACTTCCTTTCAGAGAGTACAGCCTGGGAAAGGTATAAGAAAGTTGCTTTGTAATGGAAAAGCCTGAAAAACACCATTTTATCCAGATGATGATCAAGTTTAACATCAACACGGCATGTCACTTGGGGGGCGGGGGGGAGGAAATGAGACAAATCCTAGTTGAGGGATATTCTACAAAATACCTGACCATCACTCCTCACAACTGCCAAGTTCATTTTTTTTAAAAAAAACCCAACAAGGAAATGTTGAAAAACAGACACAGAGAAGCTTAAAGACACATGACTGTTAATGTACTATGATACCCTGTGTGGGATCCCAGAACAGAAAAAGGGCATTAGGTAAAAACCAAAGAAATCTGAATAATGGATGGACTTCTGTCAACAATATGTATAAATATTGATTATACATATGGATTAAATATTGATTATAATATTGATTATAAATATTGATTAAATTGTGATAACTGGATACTAATATATAACACAAATAAGAGAGCCTGGGTGTGGGGGTATCTGTAGCATCATCACAATTTTTCTATGTATCAAAATTATGCTAATGTCAAAAGTTTATTAAAAATTAAATTCTTCCACAATAAAATACAGTCCTTCTCATCTCATCAATAAATGGAAAGTCCATTCGTTCAGTTTCTCAGGCCAAAAACCACCATCATTGAGCCCATTCACTTCTTCTCACATGGAACCCAACACCAAAGCACATCCTCATATCAGAGCATTCTCACTTGATAATCCCTCCACCTAGACTGCACTTCCCTGGGGCTACAAAGCCTCTTCCTCCATATCTTTCAAGTTTCTGCTCAAACATCAACTTCATCAGTGAGGTCTTCCCTGCAGAGCCCACCATTGCATGCCTTCTCCCCCTCAAACTGCCTTACTTTTCTTCATAGAATTCTTTACCAGGAGGAATATGCATGTACAGCTAATTGCTCCATTCTGCTGATGAACAAACTGAGTCTCTAAAAGATGAAGTAATTTTCTTAAGGTCACAGCTAACAGGTGACAGAGGCTAGATTTGAACCCAGATGTGCTGGACAGTGAAACTCACTGTCTTGATCACCATACTACAACACCAGAAACAAGGAAATCTGCCTGTGACAGGACAAGAAATCAGGTGACAGGTCCATGCTCAGTGAGGAGAGTGTCAGGAACACCCAGGTGCTGGTTTCTTGAGCTCACACTTGTCTAGACTCCTGTACAGCTGATGTGAGTTATCAGAGTTTCCTGCAGAACTTCATGGCTAAGTCATTCATTACAGCATTGTTCATATTTTCATTCATTCAGTGCTTATTCACTGAGTGCTGAGGATGTGCTGCCAAATGATTTACAACCAGAAAAATGTTCCCAGTAGGTCTGCTTTGCCATTAAGATTCAGGAGTAGACAAGGTGACTAAGCATTCCCTTCCAGCTTTGGGTCTGCTGATCCTAGGTGCTCCTGAAACTGATCAGGTGGTCAGTAAAAGCTTCTGAGTGATTGACAGGACAGATAGGCCCCAGGCGGCAAATGCCTGGCTGGTCACAGCACTCAGTCCTTGACCGAGGCTAAAGAGTCTTGAAGTAGTCCTATGGTGTTCCCTGTAGTGTCTCCAGGAAGTTTTATTATGGTCCAGTTGGCATATTCTATAAAGATCTCTTAAATCCAGGCCTTCGTCCTACAGCTATGACTCTGGGACAGCTGCCCCTACTAGACAGTGGGGAAGAGACACTGGAGTCACACTATGGGCTGGAATCAGTGAAGAAACTGCCAGTTCGGAGCTGGCAGAATGATAACTCCATCTGCTGCCTGCTTGTCCTCAGGGGCCAGTGCAGGGGCCACCCTGGAGGGAGTCACAGTGCTGGAGGACAGCAGCGAGCTCAAGAGCCAGTGCATGCAGGGCAAGGCAGAGAAAGGCTTCTGTGGTTCTAGCCAATTTATTCTTACTGACTCTCAGATCAACGGGTTTTAGCTCACAAATCAAAAGATGCTTCTTGCTCCGTCCTGCTAGGTCTGCAGCTTCTCCTGGGACCTCAGCAGTCCCCCTCGGGCCTTGATTGGCCTGGATGCCTCTAGGTTAGAATGGCACAGCGCGGGTAGGAGCCTGGGGATGGTCTGGGCCCCATCAGCCAGCTTGCCCGGGGTGCTGCTCTGAGGTTCTGGGCAATGATGTCAGCAGCTCAGCAGCAAGTGCTGGGAGCCTGGGTCCTGATGGTGTTTCTACTCACTTGGTTTATAATCTTTTCCAAGTCATTTTAACTCACTCAGGCCCTCTTTTTCCCAAAGGGGAAAAGTGAAGTCGCTCAGTCGTGTCTGACTCTTTGTGACCACATGGACTGTAGCATACCAGGTTCCTCCGTCCATGGGATTTTCCAGGCAAAGGTACTGGAGTGGGGTGCCATTTCCTTCTCCAGAGGATCTTCCTGACCCAGGGATCAAACCCAGGTCTCCCATATTGCAGGCAGATGCTTTACCGTCTGAGCCACCAGGGAAGCAAAAGGGAAGTAAGAGCCATTCAGCCTGATAGTTAAGGAACAGGGGCTTCAGAATCAAACAGAACTGGTTCAAATCCCAATTCCATCTTTCGTGACCTCAGGCAAGTGAACTCAGGTCTCTAAGCCTTCATTTCTTCATGTGAAAAATGGGTTTCTGGCAGCTGGGACCTCTCATAGTGCAGCCCCCTAGAAAAGAAAAGCAGATAGATGGGAGTCAGCCCCCCTTCTCAGGCCCTGACCACCATCTCTGGACTTTTTCTATGTGAAAGAATGAGCACTTATGTTTTAATCTGCAGTTTGTTTCCAGCTTTTAGAAGATAGGAAGGAGTCATACTGCCTTGACATGTTTAAAATTCTGCTCAAAGGTCTAGCATCTGTGCAGGTTATCCCCACCCTGAGCCCTGACCTGAGACTCATTTCTAATGGCCTTCTGCTCAGCCGGAAACAAGCCTGGGGCCAGTTCACCACTCTTACTGGTAATTAGTAACTAAGGTTCCACCTGTGCCTTGGAGCTAAGAGGGAATGGGGGCTCCTCCCCTGAGGCTTCCATGGCCCAGGAAATCTGCAGGGAGAGGGCTGCTCTCTCCTGCCTCTGCTGGGAACGTTTCACAGAGGAGAAGTTAGGCTAGTTCCCAAAGGATGAGCAGAAACTCAACCAGCAAACAAGAAGGGGCACCAGCAAAGGGAGCAAGGTAAGCCGAGGCTTAGGCAGACACTCTGGAGAATGATGGCGCAACACCGGTTACAGGCCGCTTTGGAAGTTACACCAGATTATTCAGGCTTTACTGTACAGAAGTGTCCCTCTGATAAGTTTAGTGATGCATAATTACTTTTTCAAAAATTGCCTCAAGTCAGGATTGTTAAGAGCACAATCATAATTTTGTAAAAACATTTATTATATGTATATGCATGTAACACACAGATCAATATAATACACATAAGTTTTTAAAAGACTGGAATGAACTAAAAATAACATATTGAACATTTATTATGTCTAGATGTTCTTCATGAATTATTTCATTTGATCCCCATGACATCTTGCCAAGGTAAGTATTGTTATTATCATTATTATTATTCCTCCTTTGCAGAACTTTAATCATTTTCCCAGTTTTTATCTTTAGTATAAGACAAGGCCAAGATCTGAATCTGGCTGGGTCTGTTTAACTACCAAGTCCACTTCTTAACTACCAAGGTCAACTCCTTCTAAAATGATTCCCACCAAAATGTCAACCATGGTTACTTTCAGAAGGAATGATCATAGATGGCCTCTTTTTCTATTTTGTACTTTCCCTATTTTCTGATTTTCCTACAGGCAAAGTATATTATTTTTATATTTATACTGTGAAATACTACACATCTAGAAAGATATAAATTTGCAGCTTAATGAAGGGTGGACTAAACACCATGTGACTACTCCCTATATCTGCACCCCAGAAGCCCACCATGACCTTTCTGACCCCAGCCCCCTCCTTCCTCACTAAAATAACCACTCCCCTCATCATTTTACTGTTCACACACTTGTTTTCCCTCTAAATCACCACTTGATCATGTATCTCTAAACAAACATAGCTTCAAGCATTCTTTTTGAATTTTATATAAATGGAATAATATCTTCTGTATTCTGTTGTGTCTAACTCCTTTTACAAAACATTACGCTTTTTACATAATGTGCTATTTAATAACATAGAAGAATGGTACAAAAAAGATCTTCACGACCAAGATAATCATGATGGTGTGATCATTCACCTAGAGCCAGACATCTTGGAATGTGAAGTCAAGTGGGCCTTAGAAAGCATCACTATGAACAAAGCTAGTGGGGGTGATGAATTCCAGTTGAGCTATTTCAAATCCTGAAAGATGATGCTGTGAAAGTGCTGCACTCAATATGCCAGCAAATTTGGAAAACTCAGCAGTGGCCACAAGACTGGAAAATGTCAGTATTCATTCCAATCCCAAAGAAAGGCAATGCCAAAGAATGCTCAAACTACCACACAATTGCACTCATCTCACATGCTAGTAAAGTAATGCTCAAATTTCTCCAAGCCAGGCTTCAGCAATACGTGAACCGTGAACTTTCAGATGTTCAAGCTGGTTTTAGTGATGGACAGGGAAGCCTGGCATTCTGTGATTCATGAGGACACAGAGTCAGACACAACTGAGCAATTGAACTGAACTGAACTAAATATTAAGAATATGTTATTTTAAAATAGATAATAAGAACATTCTATATCAAACAGGGAACTCTACCAAATGCTTTGCAGTGACCTGAATGAGAAGGAACTCCAAAAGGAAGGGGCTGATTCATTTTGTTGTACAACAGAAACCAACACAACATTGTAAAGCAACTATACTCCAATAAAAATTAATTTTAAAAAAAGAATATGTTGTTTTTAAAATCTGAAGAAAAAAAAACAAATTTGCATTACAAAATATTTTAAAGCTGGAATCACATAGTGTCTCCAGAGCCTGACTTAGGTGAGCCCTTCCCAGTGATATCTTCTAAATAGGACTGTAGTGCCTTAAAAATAGGATTTGTTCTTTTTAAAAGCCATGGCCGGAGAGAAGAGGGACCATGGCCCCTCAGTTCCCTCTGCTCACGCTCAGCTGCCCTCCCACCAGGGCAATTCAGCCAGCTGCTCTAAATGGATTATCCAACTCACTGCCATGATTTTCGAATCACTGCCTGGGTCACCAGTCATGTGTCCCCCTGCCCGGCAGGCACTGGCACCTCTGGGCAGAGGGGAGTGCCTGTGCTGTGTGGAGGTGCCTGGACTTCTCTCTCTTGGAGGACAACCTAAGAATCCTCTGACTTGGGAGATATGTGGAATCTCCTCTTCTTTCTTCTCCTACTCCTTCTTTTCAATTTAAAGCAATTTTTTAATGGAAATTTTCAAACATAATGTGAAAGTACAGAGAATGGCACAATGAATGCCCATGTAACTAATGATTAACGCATGTCCAGTCTTTTTTGTCTATATCTTCCCCTAATTTTCCCTCATTCCTACTGAAATATTTTGAAACAAACCCAAGAGTTGTCTTTTGTGAATACTTCAGTATATACCTTTAAATGATAAAGCCTCTTTTTAAAAGCATAGCCAAAACACAGATACTATCATAATTGGCTTAATTTCATCAAATATCAAACAGGTCTTCAAATTTTTCCAATTATTTCAGAAGTGTTTCCTTATAGTGGTTCTGCTCAAACTAGGATCTAAAGTTCCACATGCTGCATTTGGTTGAAATGGCACCCCTTCCAGGGTTGAATGGGATTTGGAGACTAAAAACTGAGTCTGAGCCTTGCATTGCTTCGGGATTGGTCATTATTCTAGGCTTCTGGGGCTTACAGATGTAAGAAACACAAATTGTGTGCACGTGTCTGTGTATTTTAAGAGAAAATATATATCATAAATCTAAAATATTTCCAATTCAAATTTTAAATTACAGAATTTTTCCTTGAAGTCTTACACTTACATTTGTATCTTTTCTCATGATGAAAATCTTTGTTTCTAATAACATCATTACTTATTTACTTTATTTTACTCTGTGCATGACAGAAAGTTTTGAACAATAATTATTCCTGATGATATTTTTACTGAAAACAGTGTAAGATCTTTTTTTTTTTTTTAGTTATTTTGTTTTTAGGATATATTCTACTGAGTGTATACAATTATTGTGTTTTTAAAGTCCTATGCAATAATTTATCTTTGTGCACCTCCAACGTGGTACACAATCAGGTTCCAGTGTTTCATATTTCTCTCAAGCAATCAAGGTTATTTTCATTTTGCAGTTACTTCAGGGCCTTTTCCCCATTTCTTCAGTTCATTTTGTTTAATCAGGTACAACATTTACATTGTTTCCAAGTCAAATGCATAAAAAAGGTACATCCTGGAAAGTTGTGCTTTGGACCTTGTCCCCTCCATCTATTTCTTCTCCCTTTATAGGTAACTAGTTTTATTACTATTATCATCATTTTACTACTTCACCTGTTAAAGAATGAATTTCTAAGTGCCAAAGACTACTTTTTAAACAGTAATCATGGAATGATTTTTTTTAATGAACAGCATTGCTATCTATTTCTTTTACGATCTCTCTTCTGAGGATTTCTGAGCGTTCAGAGTCACTCCCAAAAAGAGAGATTTACCCACTTTTATAAATAACAAAACAAGAGAAAGGATAAGGAATTTTTCCAGAAGCACACAGCAAACTCCACAAAGAAAGGTTCTCTCTGGTTACTTTTTAGGCACTAATCTAGCCAACAGAATATAAAGACCAACCCCATCTGAGACAGTCTGCTTCTCTAAACCTAAAAGCACTTGTGTGTTTTTGCAAGCTCCCTGGGGCTTCCCTGGTGGCTCAGAGGTTAAAGCGTCTGCCTCCAATGCAGGAGACCCAGGTTCGATCCCTGGGTTGAGAAGATCCCCTGGAGAAGGAAATGGTAACCCACTCCAGTATTCTTGCCTGGAGAATCCCATGGACAGAGGAGCCTGGCAGGCTACAGTCCACAGGGTTGCAAACAGTCGGACACGACTGAGCAACTTCACTTCACTTCACTAGATATTTCTAAGAAACAGCCCTGGTGGATAACTACCAACATAAGCCAGTGACCAGCCAATCAGGCTTCTTTTCCTGAATCTTGAAGCAATTGGTTGTCACGGGAACAAGTCTTGTCTCCAAGATTCAGGCCTGACTGCAAGAAACATTACCTTGTTCTTCTTTAATGCAACTTAATCTCTACTTTGACCTCTCACCCCACCAGAGTAGAGATCTTGGCCAAAATGAGAATCCCAATTCCACTTCCCCACAAACAGGCATCTAAGTTCCCAGGAGTGTCAAGGTCTGGGAGGAGGAAGGCCTGACTCTGGCTGTTCCCTGTCCACTCAGGCCATCACCCCATCCACATTCATCGCTGATCCACACAGAAGATGGCCCAGAAAGCTGACCCGGCCACAGGCTCAGTCAGTTTCAACAACTCCCTGACCAGCTCAGATGCTATGCCAAAAGCATGGAAATCAACCCACTTGTGAAGGTCCTCCCTGCCTAGAATCACCACGCAGCCCTTCCTTTCTGGGGGCTCCACAGGGAAATGGAGCCGACATAACTGAGGCTCTTCATTCTGCGTGACCTGAGGCTCTTGCCACACCATTCTGCCCTAACCAGGACGTGGCCCGGGAGCAGGGTGAGGGTCCTCTTCCCAGAGAGCCGCTAACTTCTATGCACTTGTCTCTTCAGCCTCTGACAGCTGATGGAATCTATCTTTATTTAGACTAGGGCTGAAGAATTCTTGTTTCTAGTTATCCAACATTCTCTTACTCTTTGTTTCTATACTTGGAGTTCATTTTGTTCCTCCAAGGCCAAGGCTTTTGAATGCCAAAGTCCCTGAGGCAGCTCCACTTTCTTTTGTTGTTAAATCCCTAGGGCTATCACACTGCATAATTCAAGGAGCAGCAGGTGAACTTATGCACAACTTGAACATCTGTATGCAAGCCACAGCTGTGCATGCTTCAAAATATTGACCACACATTCATGCAGTCTGAATGGGGAGGAGAAAAAATGCCACGGGGAAATAACATTAGTTAATATTTCAAAAATACTGTCCTGCCACTTAAGAAAGCTTCAAAAAGAGGCACCCATGAGCCTGGACTCTTACTGGGAAGTTTGACTGGAACAGAATATGAAAGGTGTGTGTGACGTCACCCCCCTGTTTTACCATATCTCTTCCCCAGTCTTGCCACCTCGGTGTACCAAGGAAAATCTAAGCCTGCCTCATCTGAGCCCCAAACAACCTGGGATCCAAGAGGTCAAGATGATGAGGCCATAAACAGTGAAAGTCCTTAAAGATCCCTTCCCAAAGAGAGGGAAGCGCAGAGACCCAGCATCCTGGGGCACTTGGGCAAAGTCAATTCTCACTGGTGAGCTTCCAAACACCAGCACGATTCAAAAAGAGCCCCTTAAAAGTCATCTGATCTCTTGTCTGCTCCAGTCCCCAAGTTCTAAGATTCATCCAGTTACCATGGCAGCTGCTGCCGGATTCGAGTGTTCACATTTATAGAAATTGGCCAAAGCATTTGAATCTAATAGGACTATCACACCAAGCAGAGAATGTCGCTCCCCCAAACACACAAGGATGCTTTATCCAAAAACCATGGACGTACCGGCCTTGAAACCAAGCAGAACCCTTCAGGATCCTCTCTGGTATATATGCCCTCCAAGTCCCCCATCTCTAAGTAGCCAGTTTCTATAAATGTGAAGGTTTTAGGCTCCGCCTGAATCTCAAAAGTCTGAATTAATGATTAGGAAAGTGTGAACATGTTGTAACAAGTATAGCTACTGGGCCAGGAAACGTAATAATTTAAACAATAGATCAGCCATATAGCAGTCACAGGACCTTTAGTTCCTCCCTGACGACACAAATAACAGCGTTTGATGCACACTCCTAAGTTGTTTTACAGAAACCAGACTCCCACCAAATGAAAACTGCTGATCATAAGCACACAGACCACAGATAGTTGATGATGTTGATTCCTCAAACATCACCTTTGCTCTCTCACCACCAACCAATCAGAAGAACGTCCATAAGCTGGTCAGACACCTTGCAACCCACACCTCTGTGTTGCTTTTAAAAACCCTTCCCTGAAAGCTGTTGGGGAGTCAGGTCTTCTGAGTACTAGCTGCTCATTCTCCTAGCTTGGCACCCTGCAATAAACACTGTACTTTCTTTCATCACAACCTGATATCAGTTTGCTTCACATCAGGCTGCTGCTGCTGCTAAGTCGCGTCAGTCGTGTCCGACTCTGTGCGACCCCACAGACAGAAGCCCACCAGGCTCCTCTGTCCCTGGGATTCTCCAGGCAAGAACACTGGAGTGGGTTGCCATTTCCTTCTCCAATGCACGAAAGTGAAAAATGAAAGTGAAGTTGCTCAGTCGTGTCCGGCTCTTAGCGACCCTATGTAGCCCACCAGGCTCCTCCATCCATGGGATTTCCCAGGCAAGAGTACTGGAGTGGTGTGCCATTCCCTTCTCCCTTCACATCAGGCTGCTGCTGCTAAGTCACTTCAGTCGTGTCCGACTCTCTGCGACCCCATAGACAGCAGCCCACCAGGCTCCCCTGTCCCTGGGATTCTCTAGGCCAGAACACTGGAGTAGGTTGCCATTTTCTTCTCCAATGCATAAAAGTGAAAAGTGAAAGCGAAGTCACTGAGTCATGTCCAACTCTCAGTGACCCCATGGACTGCAGCCTACCAGGCTCCTCCGTCCATGGGATTTTCCAGGCAAGAGTACTGGAGTGGGGTGTCATTGCCTTCTCCTTCACATCAGGCAAACAGACCCAAACCCAAATTCAGTAACAGCCTGGGAGAAGAACCTGAGACTCCGGGCCCTGGCATCAATTAACCACGTGACTGTAAACAGGCATCCCCACCCAAGAGATGTCCCCTGCTGACACTTAATGGTGCCTATCTTATTAGTAATCTACTCACTCAACAGCACTGAACACTTACTTTCTCTGTGTTGAGCAAGGAGCTGAGGATAAATGGTGAGCATTGGTGTGTTCACTAAGGCAGTGTCATCAGGGAGGCCAATAAGAAAACAGTTATAGCACAGCGTGAGAAAAGCAAGCAGAACAGAAGAGTGGGGGCAGGGAGGCACCAGACACTGGGTACTTTCCAGGCAAAACCTAAGCTGAGTCTCGAAGGCTGGGCACAAGTTAGCTGTGATGGAGGGAGCAAATGGACAGAATGAAAGAAAGGTGCTCCAGGCAGAGTGAACAGCAGATGCAAAAACCCAGGAATGGGAGAGAGCATTCGGGATGCAGGAGGCAGTTCCGTGCAGCAGTGTGCAGCACAGAGAATGAGGGTGAAAGAGAGGGGAAGTAGCTCAAGAAGAAAGCAAGGGAGGAAAGGGAAAGTCCCTTGGCTTTCCACGGGCTTCCAGCTACTCAACTCCCCCTGAAAACCAAACAGCAAAGGAAGAGGTTAGTTAGAGGTGGCTCTGCATCGGGGCAAGGAGGGCCAGCGTCCCTGAGAGGAAGGGTACTTACAGGACACAGCAGGCAGGGACGGCCACACCTTCCCAATGCCCATTACCCCAGCTAGCCCCAACTCCTGTTTCACCAAGGGCTGCCTGTCACCAGGACACCCCTCCCACCTCCTGCCTCCAGTCTGCTCAGAGCATCCCCACTGCTTCGACGCCTAGAGCACAGCTTTTCAACTTCTTGTTCATTCCATTCAGCTCTCCTTAGAGATAAGTAACAATTTACTGTACATCTATTCGGGCTGGCACTGTACTCAGTACTTGAAAATGCAAAATTCAATCATCCCCAAAATTATGTTTGAGCACCTTCTATAAGGCAAACAATGTAATTCAGATACTGGGGACGTGGCCATGAAACTCCTAGCCCTCCAGGAACTTATATTCTCAGGATGGGGGAAGAGACAGACAAAAGAAAACAGACATGTCATAGGCCAAGAAGACACAGTGGTCTGAGAAACATACCCAGTAAAGTGAGAGAGTGAGGGAGAGTGGATGCTCAGAAAGGAGCATGAAAAAAGAGGAACTGAATCACCTCATGAAAGCTGCATTTAGAAAATGAACAGCTCACACTTTTCTCATCTGAAGCAAGACCTGAGAGAACTGAGGCAGTGAGGGGACCAGGCCAGATCAATGGAAGAGAATCAGATCTTTATAACTGTGACACGAAAAAGTCGAGCACCCTTGTTCAAACATTACAGACAGAGAAACTAAGGTTAATTAATATACACACAGGTTCTCAAACCTTTTCCAGAAAGAGCTGGGAATGAAATCCAGCTGTCTGATCTCCAATCTAAAACACATGCCCCAGCTGCTCCCTTAGAATGTCTTGTCAAGAAATTGTAGGTAACTAAGATCAGATTAATAAGACTCCAGCCTCCTCCATGTTACCCAAAGCCCCAGTGATTTCACACCCAAAACTATAAGGGGATCATCAAAGATGAACAAAGACTTAGCTACTTTATTTATGCAAGCAAACTAACTGGGAAAGATACCTTTTGCCCTACTAAGCAGGAATTGGTAAATAAATTTAGGATGCATGTACGCTGTGTCTCATGCGTGGCCATTTCAAAAGACATTGTGGAAGAATATGCAATGACGTGGAGAGATGGTCAAACTATGTCTTTGAAACAAAGCCATTTGCACAGTAGGATCCCATTTTTGTAATAAATAAATAATGTGTATAAGCAAAAGACTAGAAAGAATTAAACCAAATGTTGATAAATCACTAACCCAGGGGATAGGATTGTGGGTGGTTTTTCTTTTTGTTAGCAGCATTTAATACAATGAATATAAAATATTCTTGCTCAAGAAAAGTTTCAGTTCAGTTGCTCAGTCGTCTCCAACTCTTTGCAACCCCATGAATCGCCTCCCTGTCCATCACTAACTCCCGGAGTTCACTCAAACTCATGTCCATCGAGTCGGTGATGCCATCCAGCCATCTCATCCTCTGTTGTCCCCTTCTCCTCCTGCCCCCAATCCCTCCCAGCATCAGAGTAGTTTACATATACACAAACACACAGAAAGCTAACCAGAAAGCTTCCTGGGCTGGTCATCACTGGGTGGGACCAACCTGGGCTCCACAAGCCTCCACCCTACTCCCTGGAGTGTACAGACAGCAAGAATCTGCCACACCCCCATCAGAATCATGTTCAGGTTGGAAGCTCTTAATATGATGCAGCTCCCTGACCTGACTAGAAAATTCGGGACACGCTGACAGCCTCACATCACTCCCCAACAAAGACTTCAGGATCCAAAGCTGGGGGAGAGCTCCAAGCCCACGGGCAGACAGTGGTGGCAGCACTCGGGCCAGGGTGCTGGATCAACAGGGTGATTAACACTTCCCTTATCAAAAAACCTGGTGCTATTTTTAGAATCTTTCCACCTCATAGTTTCACAAAGGATTCCAGGAGTCCTGCTCAGTCCACCCAGTGCTTTAGGAAGGCAAATGAAACAATTAATGAGTTAGTAGAAATCGCCCAGAACTTTAGAGGAGACACATTACCCCACCCTACCCCCGGGGATATGATTGCTACTGTTCCTTCTAGACATGGAGGGGCTTCCCTGGTGGCTCAGACGGTAAAGCGTCTGCCTGCAATGCGGGAGACCCAGGTTCGTTTCCTGGGTGGGGAAGATCCCCTGGAGAAGGAAATGGCAATCCACTCCAGCACTCTTGCCTGGAAAATCCCATGGACGGAGGAGCCTGATAGGCTACAGTCCATGGGGTCGCAAAGAGTCGGACAAGGCTGAGCGACTTCACTCACTCACTCACTTCTAGAGATGGAGGGAGTGAAGCCAAACAGAACTTTCTCACTTGTACCCTGCTTCCTTCACCCTGGAAGGCACTGGCCTTGCCCCCACCAGACCCCGGTTTCAGGGAGCAGCTTAGCATCCAGGCCTCAGAGCCTGGCTGCAGGCCTGCCACTCCCCAGGATGCAACCTTGGGCAGGCTGCTTCACTTCTCTGCACCTCCGTCTTTTCTGTCTATAAAAATGAGGATGTGGGGACTTCGCTGGTGGTCCGGTGCTTAAGACTCTGTGCTTCCAGTGCAGGGGGTGTGGGTTCAATCCCTGGTCGGGGAACTAAGATCCTACAAGCTGAGCGGCACAGCCAAAAAATAAAAATAAACCCTCTCTAGGAAAAAAAAAATGAGGATGTGACAGAGCGCTGCTGTCTTTAGTCTAAGGTCAGCAAACCATGGCCCCCAGACTAAATACAGCCCACATGCTATTTCTTTAAATAAAGTTTTATTGGAACACAGCCAGGCACATTCATTCATGGAATACCTATGGGTGCTTTTGAACTAGGACAGCAGAGGTGAGTGACTATGACAGCCCACAAAGTTCAAAACATGTTTTAAGTATTAATTATCTCACCCTTTACGGAAAAAGTCTGCTGACCCCATCTTACATTACAATATTCCAGAAGTGGGACAAAGATTTGGGGGAAGTGATTTATCAAGGAAATGCTGCCAGGAGGGACCAGTACAGGGGTGGAAGGACCAGGGGAGGAGGGAAGGGAAGGGAAGGAGGCCAAGCCAGGGCATGACTTCAGGTAAAGCCCCAGCCTGGCTTGAGCCCCGTGTGAGCACTTCCCTTGAACGTGGTGTGGTTCAGATGGTCCCTGAGGAAGGGAGCAGGTGTGAGCTGAAGCAAAGCCCACAGAAGAAATCCCAGGCACAGGGCGCTGTGTCAAGCTCGCTGGGTAACTTCAGTGCTGACTCCTTGGTGCAGTGGTAGGAGGTGTAAGTACATGATGCTCATGTCATAGCTGAGAGTTAGATAATGTCATCCAGGTGGGATGCTCAGTCCATCACCCGCCACGGAGGAAGAGCTCACAAAAAGATGCTGCTGCTGCTGCTAAGTCGCTTCAGTCGTGTCTGACTCTGTGCGACCCCACAGACAGCAGCCCACCAGGCTCCTCCATCCATGGGATTTTCCAGGCAAGAGTACTGGAGTGGGGTGCCATTGCCTTCTCCCAAAAAGTTGCTACTGTATCCCAAGTCTGGTCATCTGCTGAGTTCTGGGGCCACCGAGATGAACAAAACTAGTCTAGGAGAAACATGACGGGTCGCTGGGGGACCTAGCATGTAACTTCCACCAGAGCCCTGCTTAGCGGTCCCATCACAGAGGTGGGAGGAGGTGACCCTGGGAAGGAGTCTCAAAGGAGAGATGGGAGTTGCCAGGTTGGGGAACAAGCTTTCCGACACAGAACACGGCACGTGCAATGGCTTGGCCTACAGGGAACAAACACACTTTGGCAACTGCAAGGACTTTGGTGAGGGTGGATGCAGGCTGAGTTGGGGGCGGTGGAAGATGAGGCCAGGGCACAGAGGCCACACAGAGAGCAGATCGAGAGGATGGACGGCCGATGCAAACAATGAGCTCTGCAGTTTGGCTGGGGTGTTGGTTTTCCAGGGATGCCACGAGAAAACCCCACAGAACACCCGCCGTGTCCTGACGTGGTCTATCCTCTGAACATCCTCGGTCTCTCTGTCTCTGTCCAAACTTTGTCTTCTAAGAAAGACACCAGTCAGGCTGGATTAGAGCCCGCCCCAGGGGCCCTGTTTTAACTTAATTACCTCTTCAAAGGTCCTATCCCCAGATACCGTCCCAGTCTAAGGTGCTGAGGGTTCAAATATCAACATGTGAGTTGGGGTGGGGGGCACAAGTCAGCCCACACCAGTAAGCATTTCGGGAAGCTCTCCGTGGCTCTGGTCGGAGAAACCAGAGGCGACAGGCTGGGTGAAACCAGCCACTCAGAGCCTGAAGTCAGGTGGCCGAGTCCGCAGCCTGCGGGATAGCTGAGCAGCGGTAGCCAAGCTGTGCTCACCCTGCCCTCTGGCTGCGACTGACCTTCAGACCCAGGCAGCAGAGAGAAGAGAACAGAAGTATGCCTCTGCATAAAGGCAAGCATCTGGTACCCAGGGCACCAGGGCAAGTGTCAAGGCCAACATATGCACGGAGCCAGCTGTCACCTGTCCCCGGGCCATGCCGTGGGGGTCTGACCTCCTGGGCCACACCTGAGAGCAGGTGGCGCCCCCACTGCCCTGGCTGTTCACAGACTCCCAGTGCCATCCGGTCAGCAAAGACACCTTGTGCCATCTGGGTTGAAAGTTCACATCGGAAGCACTGTGCCTTCTCTAACCCAGCCTCAGAAGTTCTGGGGGCCACTGATGGGGGCTCTCACTGCTCATTCCCAGGTAGGCCCTTCCCAAGAAAGTTACTGATCTATTACACCCTTAGGCCAGGGCTCTACAGCCGTCGTCCTTTCTCATTGCTCATCTCTCTCTCACTGTCCCCCTCTCTTACTCTCCCCCTCTTTCTCTAACTCCTTCTTTCTCCCCATCTCTCTCTCTCTCTCTCTCTCTCTCTCTCACACACACACACACACACACACACACACACGCACACACACACACACACACACACACACACACACACACACACACACAGGGTCAACTGTTCCCAAATTCCACCACCCAAAGACTCATTCCTTCAGTCCCATCTCCTGGGAGAAGGAGAGTGCAGTACATTAAGTCACCAGCACCTTAGTATGAATTTATTAATCAGATTCTTCCTTCTGCCTTAGCCAGGTGTTGAGAAATACCGAGCATTTTAAGGGAGGTGAGGTGAGGTGAAGTCGCTCAGTTGTGTCCGACTCTTTGCGACCCTGTGGACTGTAACCTACTAGGCTTCTCCGTCCATGGGATTCTCCAGGCAAGAATACTGGAGTGGGTTGCCATTTCCTTCTCCAGGGGATCTTCCCGACCCAGGGATTGAACCTGGGTCTCCCACATTGGAGGCAGACGCTTTAACCTCAAGGTTATTGAAAAGAGATGGACTCATGGAGGGAAAGCAAACGTAAGCAAGAGAGAAGCATCATTCTCTTCTATCCAGCCTGTGCTCTTAGTCAGAAGTCAGCCAGCTTTTTCTGAAAAGGACCGGACAGTAAACGTTTTCAGCTTTTCTGGCCACAGAATATCTGCTGTGGTCACTGGACTCTGCCACGGCAGCATGAAGGCAGCCACAGGCATCACGTAAGTGAATGTAGTAGCAGGCATGGCTATGTCCCAGTAAAATCTTACTCACAGACACTGAAATTTGAATTTCGTATCAGTTTCATAAAATATTCTTTAACTTTTTCCCATCACTTACAATGTAAAAACCATTCTTAGCCTGTAGGCCAGGCAAACATGGGAGGAGGCTGGCTTTTGCCCTAGAGCCGTAGCTTGCTGCCTTGTCCTTCTCGGAAGACAGAATTTGCGCTTTTCCCATCTTGTCAAACCATCCTCTCTGCAAGGACAAGCCCATGGTCATTCTTTGCTGCTTGCCATCCTTGCCTCCCCTCTCCAGCCCTCGAGAAAAAAAAATCAGCTCCTTGTTTGGCATGCTTTGTCTGTGATCCCTGGGGATCTGCTTTCACGTGTGGAGGAAATGACAGGGTGACAAACGGCATGCCGGCAAGCCACCAGGGCAGCTGCTGACGGACAGCGGCCTCAGGTTCACGCCAGCTGATGCGGTGGGCTCCATCTGCCTTTCAGCCCACCTCTGATGTTGTCAAGTCCTGAGGGTGGGTCCCATCTACCGCACTATGGGCCACTCTTCAGGGCCTCTCCCGAACCACCAAAGGTATCTGTTATTGCTTCTGACTCTAGACATACATATTACCCTCTATTACCAAAACAGCAATCAATACTCACTGTGTACTGGGTACCCGGTCTGGGCAGGTGCCATATAAACCTTCCATGGCTAATATTCCCTGGATGGACCCGGCTCTGCTGTAAGTGCTTGGCAAGTACTCAGGGCTCTCAGGAACCTACGGCTTTAGTGCCAATATCACTTTTACCTTATGGATAAGAAAACAGATAAGAGTGGTGTTAACAGCACACCCAAGGCATGGAGCTGGTGGGGGCAGGGGCGGGGGTGGGGGTGGAGTCTACCTAACGCTAAAGCCGGTTTCCCTGTCGCCAGCTCCCCTGACCCTCTCTGTCTCACAGCCGCACTCCAAGATTGTGTCATGATCCCAGTTCCTCAGATGTAGAAATATAAACCATGAGAAGCTCAAGTCTTGTTCCAAGTTCATGAAGCTGATGAATGGCAGTGGGAAAACCCTTTGTTAGAATCTCTGACATATTGGAAATATCCCGCCCTCTTGTGAAAACATGCATTTTCTAGATAGTGTCAGAAACCGGGGTCCTAGACTAAACAGTGGGGCCTTTCAACGAGTGGTGAGAGAGGAATCTTTGTCATCTTATTCTAAGAGTGTGTCTGAGGTCTGACCTAAAAGCAGAGCCTGCAACAGGGATTCTGTGCAAGTGAGTTATTGAGGGAGGTGCCCAGGAGGAACCCTGAGGAGCGAGGGGAGAAGGTATAGGCTCAGCTGAAGTCTGGCCTCAGTCTGGTCTCTGGGGAGCTCTGGAACTTCCCAGTGGAGCTGGAATGGACCACAGAGTTCTCATCTTGAGGCAAGGGGCCAGACCCTGTATCTGTCAGTCATTGATCATGGGTTGTCCCCCAGTGGGGATGGGGGAACATCTCTGGGGAAGGTGGCAATTCTCTAGAGAATGGAGCAGCTTTGAGTCCTAGGAGCCAACACTCATAGCAGCCAGGGAGCATAGTCCCAGAGTTAGAAGGGTCCTCAGCAGGACACAACTGGCGTGTACTCTGGATAGGTGACCCTGGAGGCCCCGACCTATCCGTCTCTGTGACTCCTGGAAAACCACACTTCCTTCCCTCCCCTCCCCTTTCTCCTCCTTTTCCTCCCTTCCCCTTGGACCTCCTCCTTTGGCACCATCCAGCACTGGCTGGGCTGGGCTTGGCCCGGGCTCTGGATCCTGTTTGAGACCATCAGGAATCACAGCCAGGGCTGAAGTTTCCAAGAAGTGCCCAGTGAGATCCTCCGGACCTGAGCCTTCTCCCCAGAGCCCCATCCTGTGTTCTGCCT
The DNA here is from genome assembly GCA_006408675.1 of Madoqua kirkii. Lineage (NCBI taxonomy): Eukaryota > Metazoa > Chordata > Mammalia > Artiodactyla > Bovidae > Madoqua > Madoqua kirkii. The sequence continues at coordinate 65,525 of SJYC01065687.1, read as the reverse complement.
ATAAGGGGATCCCCACTGACATGATGGGTGGGGAAGCAGCTATGAGCCAGGCCTAGGGATTAACGAATGAGAGAGAGGACAAGAAAAGGCGGCTGCTCCTCCCCAGACTGTGCTTCAGCCCCTAGCAGGGTGAGCAGCTGCCCTCTCGAAGGTGACCTGCTGAGGCCTGCTGCTTGGCACTTGATCACCAGGAGCGGCACTGGCCACACTGGAACAAGGGGTCATTTCTAGGGCTTTCAGAGGGTTGTGAATCTCTAAATAGATATATCTCTTCCTCCCTGCTGCCTTTCATTCATTCATTCATCTGCTCAGCAGTTATTCATTGAGTGTATATGGGCCACACACTGTGCTAAGCACTGCAGAAAAGTGATGAACAAAATAGACAGGTCCTCACCTCCATTCTAGTGACAGTGACAAGGAACGACTGTGTGTGGGAGTGCCACAAATCACTCAGATAGATGTGTCAATGAAGCAGAAATAGATGTTTTTCTGAACTCTCTTGCTTTTTCCATGATCCAGCAGATGTTGGCAATTTGATCTCTGGTTCCTCTGCCTCTTCTAAAACCAGCTTGAACATCTGGAAGTTCGTGGTTCATGTATTGCTGAAGCCTGGCTTGGAGAATTTTGAGCATTACTTTACTATCGTGTGAGATGAATGCAATTGTGCAGTAGTTTGAGCATTCCTTGGCCTTGCCTTTCTTTGAGATTGGAATGAAAACTGACTTTTTCCAGTCCTGTGGCCACTGCTGAGTTTTCCAAATTTGCTGGCATATTGAGTGCAGTACTTTCATAGGTTCATCTTTCAGGATTTGAAATAGCTCAACTGGAATGCCATCACCTCCACTAGCTTTGTTCATAGTGATGATTTTTAAGGACCACTTGACTTTACATTCCAGGATGTCTGGCTCTAGATGAGTGATCACACCATCGTGATTATCTTAGTCATGAAGATCTTTTTTGTACAGTTCTTCTGTGTATTCTTGCCACCTCTTCTTAATATCTTCTGCTTCTGTTAGGTCCATACCATTTCTGTCCTTTATTGAGCCCATCTTTGCATGAAATGTTCCCTTGGTATCTCTAATTTTCTTGAAGAGATCTCTAGTCTTTCCTATTCTGTTGTTTTCCTCTATTTCTTTGCATTGATCACTGAGGAAAGCTTTCTTATCTCTCCTTGCTATTCTTTGGAACTCTGCATTCAGATGCTTATATATTACCTTTTCTTCTTTGCTTTTCACTTTCCTTCTTTTCACAGCTATTTGTAAGTCCCCTCCAGACAGCCATTTTGCTTTTTTGCATTTCTTTTCCACGGGGATGGTCTTTATCCCTGTCTCCTATACAATGTCACAAATCTTAGAAGACACGGAGTAGCCATCATGGTCAACAAAAGAGTCCAAAATGCAGTACTTGGATGCAGTCTCAAAAATGACAGAATGATCTCTGTTCGTTTCCAAGGCAAACCATTCAATATCATGGTAATTCAAGTCTATGCCCCAACCAGTAACACTGAAGAAGCTGAAGTTGAACAGTTCTATGAAGACCTACAAGACCTTTTACTAACACCCAAAACAGATTTCCTTTTCAATATAGGGGACTGGAATGCAAAAGTAGGAAGTCAAGAAACACCTGGAGTAACAGGCAAATTTGGCCTTGGAATATAGAATAAAGCAGGGCAAAGGCTAATAGAGTTTTGCCAAGAGAATGCACTGGTCATAGCAAACACCTTCTTCCAACAACACATGAGAAGACTCTACACATGGACATCACCAGATGGTCAACACTGAAATCAGATTGATTATATTCTTTGCAGCCAAAGGTGGAGAAGCTCTATACAGCCAGCAAAAACAAGACCAGGAGCTGACTGTGGCTCAGATCATGAGCTCCTTATTGGCAAATTCAGACTTAAATTGAAGAAAGTGGGGAAAACCACTAGACCATTCAGGTATGACCTAAATCAAATCCCTTATGATTATACAGTGGAAGTGAGAAATAGATTTAAGGGACTAGATCTGATAACTGATTCAGTCTTCCTCAAATGCCTTTGCTCTGCCCGGCAGTGGGAGCAGGAATGGGGGAGCACACTTTAAAATTGCCAGTCTGTGGAACCACCCTGCTGTTTGGCTCAGAAGGGCGCTTTTGAAGGATCTGGTTTCCTTTGGAGAATGTGCAGTCTTTTCCATCCTCTCCTCACTCCATCTCCAGAGCAGTGTCTGAGGGTAAGGGAGGGCAGTGATAACTGGATAACTAGTGGTGAGGGGTGGACATCGCTTGGAGGAACTTGGGTCTTCCCTGCCGGCTGCTGCTCCTGAGTGGCTGGCCTGGTCTGCTACTGCCTAGATGGCTCCACTATGCCTGTCCTGTTGGGGGTGCAGCAGCTGCTGCTGGGTCCCGATCCACCCCTTCACTAACCAGGGCTCCCACCTCACAGCTGCTAACCTGTCACACCAGGACCTTTCTCCAGGGATCGCCCTTGATGGAAGGAAGGCATCTTTAGGGGAGATGGACCCTGGCCAACGCCTGCCTCTCCAGGGTCTTCCCCACCACACACCCCACACCCCTTAAGCTCCAATCCACTGGCCTTACAGTTCCTCCACCATGGAAAACGGGGTTCAAATCCCAGGAATGCTCCCCATCTCCCTTCTCAGCTAACTCCCTCTCGGAATGACTTCTGTTAGACACTGGATATTTCGGGGACTGCTCTTACACAGTCTATACTTCTACATTCCATTGTCTAGTTTGATCAATACCTGTCTCTCCCATTTGAATTGACACTCCTGAGAGGAGGGACTATTTCTGATCTTCTAACCAGTGAATCCCTAGGCCCTACTACAGTGCCTGCCACAAAGCTGGGGCTTATTAAATATATCTTTGAGAGCATGAACAATTCTGATTTTAAATGAGCTTATGAATAAATGGAAGGCATCCCTTGGTTTTCAGTATTTCACTCCAACTCCCTGCTACATCCTGGAAAATCCTGGAAGTGGGACCCTGCTCCCCTAGGCACTCTTTACCTATCCTTAGAGGAAGGATACAAAGTCACCGACATCAGGAAGTCCTCTTCATCAGGAAACAAAGCAGTTCTGTTTGCAAATCAAGCCCAGGGCTCCCTGCCAGGTCCCCAAACAAAGGCCAAACCAGCCTCACCAGAGGCCGGCAGCTTCAGATTCCAGTGTAGCTACATTCCCCTGTGCCTTCCGCCCAAGCCTTGTCTTCTCCATCTCCTTCACTACAGTCCTTTAGTGATCTGTAATCTTCTAGAGGGAGGCACTATCAGGTCAGAGAAGATGAAGCAAACTAGTGGATCTAGAATCCAGTTATGGCCCTTTCTCAGTGGTCCAGGGGTTCAGAATCTGTCTGCCAATTCACAGGTTGGGTCCCTGGTCCGGGAAGAGTCCACATGCCGCTGGGGACTAAGCCCGTGTGCCACAGCTACTGAAGCCTGCACACTTAGGGCCCATGTTCCACATCAAGAGAAGTCGCTGCCATGGGGAGCCTGAGCACCTCAACTGGAGAGCAGCCCACTGCTCACGGCACCCAGAGAAGAGCCCTCTCGCAGCAACGCAGACCCACAGCCAATAAACAAACAGAATCCAGTTATTCTGAGATCGCACCCAGTGATAAAAAGAATAAATGCAGCCAAGATCCGTCTACTCTGTGCCAAACACTGTGCAGAGTAACTTACATGCCTCATTTTACTGAATCATTACTATTCTTCTCTGGAGATTCTATTAGTGTCCCTATTTCATCGAAGAAGAAACTGGGGCTTTAAGAAGTTAGAGAGAGCCTGGGATTCATTCATTCAGGGATCAGCAATCTATGTCCCACAGGCCACATCTGGCCCAGGGCATGTTTTTGTAAATCAAGTTTCCTTGAAACAGAGCCATGTTTGTTTACGTATCATCCTTGGCTGCTTTTGTGCAGGGTAGCTGAGACAAAGCCAAAAATATTACTATATGGCCCTTTACCACAAAAGCTTGTCAACCCCTGTTCTGGGATGACATCCCCTGTCTGGGTGTTTTTACATTTGGTCTCATTGGTCAGAGGGTCTTATATGCAGGTCTCTGCAAACACCTCCTACTGCATGTTTGAGCTTTCCACACTGCACACCCAAGCTAGAGGTGTTGAGTAATGCCACTGTGCCCACAGCTCCCTCCAAGAGCGACAGCCCTTTCTCTGTACTGCCTCACACCTCAACTCCCTCACCCTCTTCTGATTGGATCCACAGCTAATGGGACAAGGGGTGGGTGTCATCCACAGCTGGGCAGTAACCTATGATATGAATGACTTGATATAAAAAAGGGAACTAGACCAATCAGATCCTTCTCCTGCACATTTAGGAAAGGGAAACTGAGAGACCTAGGCCACTAAGGGAAGTGGAAGATGTGACTCTTGAGGACAAGTGGAGACCAGGCGGGTATGAGAGACAACGAACGGCAAAGCGATAAGGGCACGTGCTGTGCGGCCGAAGAAATCGGAGGAAGCGTGCTGCTGTGCAGAGAGAACCCTGGCAGGAGTGGCTTGCTGCCACAGGATAAAACAAGAGAGGGGCCTCGGTCCCGAAGGTTTCCCAAGTCCAGGTCTCATGAGAAAAACTGTCCTCTTCTTGGACTATCAGCTAAGCTTTTTTTGGTTACAAATGAATGAAAATCTAATATAAATGGGTTTAAACATCAATGGGTATATATCAATTAATATAACTGAAAAGGCCAAGAGGCTTCAGGTTCAGCTTAATCCGGCAGCTCAAATGATGTTACATACGATCCAATTTCATGCAGCTTCTCTGCCTTGCCTTCTGTGATTGGACTTCCCCCCCACTCCATGCCCGTCCCCACCTTGGGCCACTCTAGGCTCTCAGCTCATGGTGTCAAGATGGCTGCAGCAATTCCAGACCTCACAGCTGCATACCAGTCTGTCTGCCATAGAGGGGGCATCTCTTCCAATAGCTGCTTCCCATTCTGGAATGCGATCTCTTACTGCCTATCTGATTGCACTTTGGCCAAGCAGTGGGCTGCACTGACTCGATGAGACCCCCCTAGCATCTGCTTTCAGTTTTCTCGCCTATAATAACAACACTGGAGTGTTCCTTATGTCCCAGGGCCTCATCACTCTTCACGTGCATTCCAACTCTTAATGATCAGAATGGTCAATGAGGAAGTTATTAGAATTATCCTTATTTTACCAAGGAGGACAGGAAAGCACAGAGAGGTTAGAGGCCTTGCCCAGGGTCACATGGCTATCACGTGGCAGAGCTGCTGATAGCAGCAAAACCAAGAGCTAAACGGGGCTGGGGGATCTTGGAGCCAGAGCCCTCAGCTCTTCTGTGTCCCTGCCTGTTGGGGAAGGGTGTCACTCAACAGCCCCAGCTACTGTTATTCCACTTCGTATTGCTATCCTGGTGACCCAAATCCTTGGTTCAGAGGGAAGTATTTTGTCCACAGATTCTCTGGCTTCAGACCAAATTTACTCAAAAGTCCTGCTCCCACCTCTGGGTTCCTCTGGACTCTTTTCTCCCTCCACCTGATCTGTTTCCATGGAAACTGCTGGGCTCCTGCATCCCTTTCATCCTTCTTCCTGGGAAGCAAGGCCAGCTCTCGGGCACCCCAGTAGCCAGGCCTAACCATTATTAAGACCAAAGAGGTAATATCTGGAAGAAATATTTCCAGGCAGAGGGAAGAACCAAACGGGGTTTCTGATTTTTTCCTCTGATGTTCTCCAAAATAACACCAGGTACTCAGAGCAGCTCTGCCAATTACCTCGGCCCAGTGGATACTGGCTGGAACGTGGTTTGTCATCTGTTCTCCTGCATCTCACCATTTCAGTCAGCAGGCCGCCCTCCCTTCTTGGGGGTGCAAGTCTGGGGTCTGAGGCAGAGGGCAAGACTTCTTGCCAATCTTTGGTACTGGACTGTAGCACTCACAATGCAGCTGGTGGCCTGGGGGTGCAAAAGGGAGGATGCACCCAGTTTGCCCCTTCTGGGAAAGGAGGAAGCAACCATCAGCTGAGTGCCTGGGCATCTCAGGAACAGCAGACGTGGCAAGGTTCTTGCCACTAGGAAGTGCCCTGCCGCTCCAGTGGCCAGAAAATGTTAAGAATTTTGTACGTACTGTCTTCCCCAGTGTCTTCCCCGATGGCTCAGCAGGTAAAGAGTCTATGTGCAGTGCAGGAGACACAGGAGACATGCGTTCAATCCCTGGGTCAGACAGATCCCCTGGAGAAGGAAATAGGAACCCACTCCAGTATTCTTGCCTGGGAAATCCCAAGGACAGAGGAGCCTGGCAGGCTACAGTCCATGGGGTTGCAGAGAGTCAGACAGGACTGAGTGCCTAAGCACGTCAGGGCCTTGCCACCTGGTCCACACGGTCTCCATATACCAGAGAAGTCAGAATGTTCCCTATCTCCCACTCCTGCCAGGTCATGGTTGAGTGTTAATCTCTCTGGGCTTTGGTTTCCTTATCTTTAAAATGGGCCCAATTCTTGCACTGATCAGATAGCTGTGAAGACTTAACCAAGCAAGACACAATAAAGCCCTCTTTTTTTTCCAGTAGTCATGTATGGATGTGAGAGTTGGACTGTGAAGAAGGCTGAGCACCGAAGAATTGTGCAGTGCAGGAGACACAGGAGACATGCGTTCAATCCCTGGGTCAGACAGATCCCCTGGAGAAGGAAATAGGAACCCACTCCAGTATTCTTGCCTGGGAAATCCCAAGGACAGAGGAGCCTGGCAGGCTACAGTCCATGGGGTTGCAGAGAGTCAGACAGGACTGAGTGCCTAAGCACGTCAGGGCCTTGCCACCTGGTCCACACGGTCTCCATATACCAGAGAAGTCAGAATGTTCCCTATCTCCCACTCCTGCCAGGTCATGGTTGAGTGTTAATCTCTCTGGGCTTTGGTTTCCTTATCTTTAAAATGGGCCCAATTCTTGCACTGATCAGATAGCTGTGAAGACTTAACCAAGCAAGACACAATAAAGCCCTCTTTTTTTTCCAGTAGTCATGTATGGATGTGAGAGTTGGACTGTGAAGAAGGCTGAGCACCGAAGAATTGATGCTTTTGCACTGTGATATTGGAGAAGACTCTTGAGAGTCCCTTGGACTGCAAGGAGATCCAACCAGTCCATTCTGAAGGAGGATCAGCCCTGGGATTTCTTTGGAAGGAATGATGCTAAAGCTGAAACTCCAGTACTTCGGCCACCTCATGCGAAGAGTTGACTCACTGGAAAAGACTCTGATGCTGGGAGGGATTGGGGGCAGGAGGAGAAGGGGACGACAGAAGGTGAGATGGCTGGATGGCATCACTGACTCGATGGACGTGAGTCTGAGTGAACTCCGGGAGTTGGTGATGGACAAGGAGGCCTGGCGTGCTGCGAATCGTGGGGTTGCAGAGTCGGACACGACTGAGCGACTGAACTGAACTGAACTGAAAGGTATCCTTGTGGTCCTCATCGTCATCATTATAAATCTTGTGGGGAGATTCTGGAAGAGTAGCAGAAATTCAGATGCCCAAAAACAATCACAAGACTCAATTTAGATATAAACATAAAAATAAATTTTTTCTACAGTCACTGCTTTCAAATATGCTCATTGAATCTCTTTCTCATTCCTGAGTAATTTCTGGATCCACACCCTTCTTCTCATGTTCAGGTATTTAAACCTGGTCAGGTCCAGCTTAAAACTCCAGACTCTGCTCTTATTCAAAGCTCTCCTCTTCCCCCATTGCAAACTGGATGAGAGACTTGAGAGTCTTGGGTTGGGGCTGATCATGGAGAGGAGGGGTGGGCTGGTTTGGAGATGTCTCCTCCCTCAGTGAGCAGGGGGCCCAAGGCCAGGAGGAGATCTTAGCTATCTGGTCATCTGGTCACCTCAGGTTGCAGGAACTGTGGGCTGGTCTCTAGGGAGTTTGAGGGCCCCTTGCACAGTAGAATGAGGGTTTTATCGGAGCTGTTTTCAGCTCTACCCTAGCTTCCTTCAACACCAAGAATCAACCAGCAGTATCTGGCTTCTGCTCCTCCTTTTCAACTCCAAGCACCTTTCGCAAAAACACAGTGACCTCCAGGGGCTGCAGAGACCAGGAACGGGGTGGGGTGTGATCACTCGCATCTTCTTCTAGGCCCAGGATGGGACAGCCTGAGCCTTCAGACAGCTCTAAGTCAGACAAAATCGCCAGTTCTGTCTTCATGTACGGACTTCAGAGTTCTGCTCGGGGGAAGAGGCGGGCCTGCCAGCACCCCCTTACAGAAGGCACCCCTCATGACCTGGAGAAGTTTTCTAGAGTCTCCCCAACAGAGTGTGGCTTCAGAGAAACCACACAGGCTGCACTCCCTGAAGACTAAGTTCCTCCCTCTCCCCCAGGCAGCTTCTCCTTTCACAGCCCATGGCTTTGATTGGAAGCAGAGGGCAGCCCAGCAGACAGAACACAAGATATTCGGCTCCTGGGGAGGAGCTTTGCAAGTGGGGTACTCAGTCCCTTGTGTGCTACTATTTCAGAACAACAAGAAAAATTTCTAACATTCTATATTAAAAATAATATCTACTTTTGAAGTAAGCACTTATTGCTGCCAGGATTCTTGCTAACTAACTCCTTGAGTACATTATTTTTAGACCTTACACTAACTCTGCGCCACCAGTATTACTATGACTTGTATTTCTACTAAGGATCAGAGAGGTTAAATAGCTTGCCCAAGGTCTAAGATCTCCTGGAAGAGGAAATGGCAACCCACTCCAGTATTTTTGCCTGGAAAACTCCATGGACAGAGAAGCCTGGTGGGCTGCAGTTCATGGGGTCACAGAGTCAGGCGCGACTGAACCCGGGTCTCAAAGCAGGTTTTGCACCCACATCTCTCCAATACCAGGGCAGGGACTTGTCACTACTAAATGTGACTGTTTCTGCAGGACTCACCTTGGGGACAAAGGACTTGCCTGGGCTCTGCCACCCCTCCTGGGCTTGTATCTGGGAGTGAGGGATGTGCCTCCCAGAAAGAGACTCCAAGCATGCGTGAAAATGAACAACGTAGGGCTGTCCCTGTGCCGGCTTTGGAGGCCACTGTGGAACCCTGCAGTGATACGCAGGACTCTCCTAGTCAGGCCAGCATCTTCCTCCATCTCAGCAGTTCTGAAAAGTAGGAAGCATGAGTTCCACTCTCTCTTTCTCACCAGGAAGACCAAAGCAGCAAAGAGGTACTGGTTTGGATCTTTAGAGAACCGGAAATGAGATCTCTCGCCCCTGTCTGGGCCAGGGGAGGGCATAGGAGGTGAGCCGAGGGGCCCAGATGACAGTGGCAGAGGCAAAAGGGGCCGGCTGCACGGTGTAACACCAAGAGTCTGGTGCAGCGTTTCCTCGGCCTCACTCTGGGGTCGCCCCTCTAGAAGCTATTAGCCCCCTCAAGGAGGGATGCTGGCCAAGAAATTCTTGCCAAGCCAACTGCCACTGATCTCTGTCTCCACAAAGGGCAGCTGGAGTGTGAGCTCATTTAATCCTTGCAACAGTTCTTGCGAGGTAGATACCTACATCCCCATGTTTTAAAAGAGAATAACTGAAGCACAGATAGGTTATGTAATTTGCCCAAGGTCACACAGCTTATTCTAGGGTTCAGATCCAAGCAGCCTGATTTATATAGAGTGCCTGCTCTTAACCACTGAACAATCCTACCACCCTAGACCTAGCGGCTTTGGTGAATTCCTCAGCCCTGGACCAGAGAGCATAGGGGCAGAGGGTGCATATAGGCCTGGAAAGCTGGCTTTTTATGACAGCTTCTCTCTCTTATTCCGTTCCTGCAAGTAACTCGAAACACTTTTGTGCTAGGCAAAAAAAAACACACACACACACACAAATGGTTTTGGAATCTTCATTGTGTTGCCTCTTTCAGCCCTGCTCACTCAGGCTCATCCCTCCCCTAAGGAGCAGCCTGCCCCTCGCTCCCCTCAGTCTCCTCCTGGTGTTCCTCTCTCCCCTGGTGACCTCCTTTTCATTCTCACTTCCCTGCCTCTGCTCTCCCTTTGGAAGGCAGTTCAGCTAACACTCATTAGCACATGCTAATAAGCATCAATTCATTTCTCAGTCACTCAGCGGGAGAGGAGAGAAAGGTGGGGACAAGCCGCCACTCTGGGGGTGATGGTTCACAAGGACAGGGCAGCCCCCCAGGGTCAGGCTCCCCAGGAGAATGGGAGGGAGCCCGGTTCCCAGCTGGGGGAGACCCTCAGCAGCTGCCTACATCTTCTCTGAGACTCACATTTTGAGATCATTCCTAGGTCAATGTGGGACCCTCTGGGCCCACCAGCCTCAGCAAATTCCCATGATGTCCGTAGGTGGGAGGGGCTAAGACCTGGGACAGGAGGGTCTAGTTCACGGACAAGGGCCTGAAAGGGCCTGTCCTAGGTGCTAGCCGGCTCAGAGGGTGGAGCGAGGTACCCAGGCGAGGGCAATCAGTGGAAGCCGCTCCTCCACTCCCTGGGGGCTGCTGATTCCAGCCAACCCCAGTAAAGCCTAGAAAACCTCGGCTTCTTCCCAGGCCTTGGCCATTAAGGGACCGTGATAGCAAGGAAAGAGGGCTGAGCAGGGCAAGTCATTTGAAGTCTCAAGTCCCCCTATCAGAAAAGTGGTCCCTGGTCTTCCTGCTGAGGAAAGGTCAGACGAGACAACGCATGAGAGGGTCCTAGAAGAACCCCGAAGTGCCAGGGCTAAAGATTTGTCAAACTTTTACTGTTACTACTGTTGGTCGTGGTGTTGTTACTAGTTATTTATTATTGCCGCTGCTAGTGAGGATATGTGGTGGCTGCTCTCAAGATGATCAGAGAGTGGGAGAGGGACGGCAAGGGCAACCTCTCCTTTGCCCTTGAGAGCCTTCTCCCTGTCCAGGTCCTGAGTGGTCTCAGCACAGAGAGGCATCCCCACCCAGAAAACCCCTGCAGAGGCCCTGCCTGGGCGGCCGCCGCCCCGCTGAGACGCAAGCCGATTCTCTGAGCGCGCGCTCCCTCTGCTGGCTGCGGGGCGCGGGCGCAGCCTCTGGATTGTATATAAAGGCAGCGTGGCGCGCAGGACCTGGCGAGTGCCTGAGCGGAGCCGGCGCGCAGGGAGAGCGCGGCGTTGCCTGAGGTCTCTGAGCGGCTCGCCATGGCTGGCCCACAGCAGCAGCCCCTTACCTGCACCTGGCCGAGCTGACGGCGACCCAGTTCCTGGAGATCTGGAAGCACTTCGATGCAGACGGTCAGTAAAGCTCCAACTTGTGTGCCCGCTCGCCCCCAGGGGACCTGCAGTGGAGGGAAGGGGACAGTGATGATGTGGGCAGGTGTTAGATTGCCCCTAGGGCATGTTTCGGCCGCAGAACCTGCTGAGGTCGGGGTCCTGAGTTTGGAAGACACCTCGCTGCCCAGTAACAACTGTCAGGAACTTTTCTCCCTTGACAGAGCCCACCAGCTTTTGCAGCCTCATTCTAGGCAAGTTGGGGCTTTCCCAGATAGGACGCCTGTGCTGGCAAGGCTCCCCAAGGCTCCCCGTGCCATTTTATCTTCCCCCACCTTCCCCTTCAAGCTAACAGCCTGCCTTCAGCGGCTGCAGCCACAGGTCTCAGAAGCCCACTCATTTCTTCCCCCAAGCTCTTTTGTTGAATACCAGGTTTGCCAAGTAGGGGTCCAGGGGGCTGGGGCAAGCTGGGGGGTGCTGAAGGAACACCCTTGGCCTCCCCAGCCTGTTTGGTATGAGGAGGAATGGAGAGGACAGCCAGGCAGTGAGCATCCCCTGGGCTCCCTCTGCCATTTTCCATCCCTCACCAGCATGCAGGTCCCACTCACAGCAGCAGTGGGTGTGGTGGGGGGCAAGCTTGGGGTGCCAGCCTGACGCATTCTTTTAGGGTGCTAATCCTGGGTGCTTTGGGTGACTCCTTCCTTCTCTGGGTCAGGGGAGGCACCATCTTAAATGCCTCAGTGACTGACCCTCTGGTCTGTGTGGTCTTGATACTGACTAACCAAAAACCCAGGGCTGGACTGAATGACCTTTGGAAGTTGGCTCTAGGGATTCCAAGGGTCTAGGATGGTCTGATTCAGGCATAAAGGGAGGTTCCCTTTTAGAGGCTTCAGATATCACTAGAGACTTTTTCTCTATGCTCCCTCTGCTGGCTGCGGGGCGCGGGCGCAGCCTCTGGATTGTATATAAAGGCAGCGTGGCGCGCAGGACCTGGCGAGTGCCTGAGCGGAGCCGGCGCGCAGGGAGAGCGCGGCGTTGCCTGAGGTCTCTGAGCGGCTCGCCATGGCTGGCCCACAGCAGCAGCCACCTTACCTGCACCTGGCCGAGCTGACGGCGACCCAGTTCCTGGAGATCTGGAAGCACTTCGATGCAGACGGTCAGTAAAGCTCCAACTTGTGTGCCCGCTCGCCCCCAGGGGACCTGCAGTGGAGGGAAGGGGACAGTGATGATGTGGGCAGGTGTTAGATTGCCCCTAGGGCATGTTTCGGCCGCAGAACCTGCTGAGGTCGGGGTCCTGAGTTTGGAAGACACCTCGCTGCCCAGTAACAACTGTCAGGAACTTTTCTCCCTTGACAGAGCCCACCAGCTTTTGCAGCCTCATTCTAGGCAAGTTGGGGCTTTCCCAGATAGGACGCCTGTGCTGGCAAGGCTCCCCAAGGCTCCCCGTGCCATTTTATCTTCCCCCACCTTCCCCTTCAAGCTAACAGCCTGCCTTCAGCGGCTGCAGCCACAGGTCTCAGAAGCCCACTCATTTCTTCCCCCAAGCTCTTTTGTTGAATACCAGGTTTGCCAAGTAGGGGTCCAGGGGGCTGGGGCAAGCTGGGGGGTGCTGAAGGAACACCCTTGGCCTCCCCAGCCTGTTTGGTATGAGGAGGAATGGAGAGGACAGCCGGGCAGTGAGCATCCCCTGGGCTCCCTCTGCCATTTTCCATCCCTCACCAGCATGCAGGTCCCACTCACAGCAGCAGTGGGTGTGGTGGGGGGCAAGCTTGGGGTGCCAGCCTGACGCATTCTTTTAGGGTGCTAATCCTGGGTGCTTTGGGTGACTCCTTCCTTCTCTGGGTCAGGGGAGGCACCATCTTAAATGCCTCAGTGACTGACCCTCTGGTCTGTGTGGTCTTGATACTGACTAACCAAAAACCCAGGGCTGGACTGAATGACCTTTGGAAGTTGGCTCTAGGGATTCCAAGGGTCTAGGATGGTCTGATTCAGGCATAAAGGGAGGTTCCCTTTTAGAGGCTTCAGATATCACTAGAGACTTTTTCTCTACCACTCCCCCTGGAGAAGGAAATGGCAACCCACTCCAGTATTCTTGCCTGGAGAATCTCGTGGACAGAGGAGCCTGACAGGCTACAGTCCATGGGGTCGCAAGAATTGGACACAACTTAGTGACTAAACCGCACCACCACCCGCCACCCCAACTTAAGTGATCTTATTTCCTTCTCAGAAGTCCTGCCTGGGGTGGGCATCTGAAATGTTCTGGTATCTCACACTACTGGCAGGATGGTGGTCCAGGGTGTTTATCTGGGGACTAAGAGCGAAGGGGTTGGGGACCAGAAGGAGGTTCAGGTGGAGGGTCCCTCAATTCTTCTCCCTTCCCTTCCTTGCCTCAGCAGGTGGCTGAAACTTGCACCAGAGTGCCGTGGAGAGGTAGGGGTTAACGGGTATGCTGATGAGTGAAGATTTGTTCCCTAGGAGCCAACAAGAAATTTGGGGGTGAGAGGCTGTGTGATCTGCCTAAGAATTACTGAAGGAGGAGGGTAGATTGTTGAATCTGTAAAATGGGGCTAAGGAGGGGTTGTGTCTCTAGTTCCATGGCTGGTGCCCTAAAACTCCCTCGGGGGCAAGGGCTATAAGATTGTCTCACATTCCAGGTGACATGAAGTCCCTAAGGCTTCTCCTGCCAGTTTATCTGCACCAGAGACTTGCATGATTCAAGGAAAGTTACCAAGTGGCCAAGGTTATACCACCGGCCTCCTGCCAGATGAGTCAGCTATAAACAGAGGACTCCACAGTTATTCTCTTCTCTCACAGGGACAACCAATAGCACTCTCGATAATCAGGCAAACCCTCACGCTTGTCTGAGACTTTGTACTTTTCAAAACACAATCACACCTTCTTGAGTTCCACACAGAGAGGCTCTAGGCAGATCATGACTCTCCTCATGCGGATGAGGGAACAGACATGAAGTGTGACTTTTCTAAGGTCATGGAGCAAAGTGGCCCCTAGCCAGTGCTTATATCCCCACTCTGATTTCTGGACACCTGCTTCCCCTGCCATTCACTCACAGAAGAGCCCCTGACCCAGCCCTGGAGGTGATAGGCAGTTCCTTTAATACTAGAACGGAGAAGGTAATGGCACCTCAGTCCAGTACTCTTGCCTAGAAAATCCTATGGACGGAGGAGCCTGGTAGGCTGCAGTCCCTGGGGTCGCTAAGAGTTGGATAAAACTGAGTGACTTCCCTTTCACTTTTCACTTTCATGCATTGGAGAAGAAAATGGCAACCCACTCCAGTGTTCTTTCCTGGAGAATCCCAGGGACGAGGGAGCCTGGTGAGCTGCCGTCTATGGAGTCGCACAGAGTCGGACACAACTGAAGTGACTTAGCAGCAGTTAATACTAGAAAGGGGTCCTTCGCATGGCTGGAGCACAGCTAAGCTAGCATGAGGCCGAAGAGTCATTAAAGACTCCCAAACCACTGTGCCTCTGGCTCCCTCTGCTCCGCCACGAAAGGGAGCTAGGTGGCTGCTTGGTCCGTTGTCCCGCTTGGCACCCCATTGCCCTCTCTGATCACTGCTTCAGGGAAGTTCCAAGGAAGGACTGTGGACCTCACAGAGAAGGAAAGCATAGGCGAGTAAAACGCCAGAGATGGTAGAAAATGATGCTGCAGCCAAACCGAAATCCACTAAAGGACCCAGAATTATCCTGTGGGTCACCTTGCTCTGGGTCTTCGCTCTCTGTCCCCTCCTGAACAGCGAGCTTCCCGCTCACCCCCGAGATGCTCCCTGCCCTGGCCGGGCCTCCTCTTACTAACTCTAGCTTCTGTTTTTATCTTGGGGTTCTTCCCAACTCTCCTGCCACTCAGAGAGTTAAAGACCTCTGGGAAGACTCAGCTCACCAGGTCTCTGGAGTGAGCTCACTGGAGCCCAATTAGTCCCAGCCACTAGGGAGCACCAACCCACCCCTCCTGGACTCTAGTAAACAGAGGCCGGGAGTCCGAGGAGAGGCTGGACTCTGAGGAGAGTGAGGACGAGGCAGGGGATCTAACCCTTAATCAGCCCATTTCTTACAAGGAGGAAACGCCAGCATCCTGGTGACTTTGCACAAAGTATCCCCAAGATTATCATCAGCCTTGTGGTGGAGAAAGGAAGGAGCAGGTGTCTGGAGAGGGGGATACTGGGCCTTAAAGAGGCACCATTCTTTTCACAATACCACATTGCAAAGTGAGAGGGTGGGGGGCCCATGACTCCTCTCCTGGTCCCCCTCCCCACCCCTCCTCAGTGGCCACCCAAGCCCACGCGCTTGAAGGGTTCGGGTGTCGTCTCTCAAAGGGAGAGGTGAAGGAGATGGCAGCCGAGTGCGCTCTGAGCCTGGCTGGGCAACCTTTACGTGCCCTACATGACTGAGTCCACGGTTTTGTTGTTTCCTGGTTATTTCTTTGTCAGAACCTTTCTCACTGTGAAAGATTCGGGCTTCAGAGAGATGCCCAGTTCCAAGCTGACGCTGTCCTGTCTGTGGTTCTGACCACATGGCCACCGGGCTCCTATTCTGCTGACCATCAGGAGGGAGTCTGTGAGGAGCCGAGATCTGCCCTTGGCCTTTGCTATGCTTTGGAAGCTAATGCAAGCGTGGGGATACTCTCTCTCCCAGAGGCCAACAGACATTCACACGTCAGTGCAGGGAATCCCACTCATCCCAAGAAGCATCCTACACGGATACACTCCTGCATATACATAAAGCTGTGTGAACACAGGGGTCTATTACCAAGTTCTTTGGGATACTGAACTTTTGAGAAAGAATGTGCTTCCCTAGGGAACAGGGAAATAAATCCTCTAATTTCTATAGTGGAATATTATACAACCAATGGGACTGAGATGGGGCCTCTATGCTGACATGGAAAAATGTCCAAGATGCATTACCGACATTTTTTTAAATTGCAGCATGACACTATTATAGTATGAGCCCATTTTTACTATTGATGAAACAAGTATGATGGAAAATATTAGAAAGAACATAACAATAGTAGTCTTCTCTGCAGAGTAGATGATATCAGATTAAAAGGCATTTTCTTTAACTTTTGATGTTAATTTCTATAGTGTTTTACAAGAGCCTGTGTTTCCTGTATAATTAGCAAAATAATAAAAAGAGTCAAGAATAAGAAAATTTTATGGGCACTGCCCCCCAAAAGAAATACCTCTCTCTCTCCAGTTGTGGGCCTGTGCCCAGAGTTCTCTAGGCCTCTGTCTGCCTCCAGATGGCTCTGGTGATGCGGGAGGCTCTTAAAGCCTCGACAGGGCCTGAGCCTTGCTCCAGACAGTGTGGTGCCAAGGACTGAAAATGACTGACAGGGAGGACCACCAAGAGCTAAGGAAGGCCCTGCCCAGTCTTCCCACCTCTCTCCACTGGGGGAAGAACAGAAGCATCCTCCCAGCCCACCCCCTACAGGGAACACTGGCCGGCAGATGGAGAGTGGCCAGGCCAGCTCTCAGTCACTGATGAGCTTGTGTCCCTGATGGAGGAAGCTGAAGAAAGCTGAACAGCAGTGCCTCTCAGAGGTGGAGAGAGGCCTGGGCAGGTTGCCCTGAATTCTCAATGAAGAGGGCTTTTGAGATACTGAAAAGAAGACCTCTGTGCCTAAAATGGGCTTCCCTGGCGGTAAAGAATCTGCCTGCATTGTGGGAAACCTAGGTTCGATCCCTGGGTTGGGAAGATCCCCTTGAGGAGGGCATGGCAACCCACTCCAGTGTTCTTGCCTGGAGAATCCCCATGGACAGAGGAGCCTGGCAGGCTGCAGTCCATGGGGTCACAGAGAGTCGGACACGACTGAGCAGCTAAGCGCAGCACAGTGAATAAGAGATAACTAATGAGAACCTACTGTTGGTCACAGGGAATTTTACTCAGTGCTCTGTGGTAACCTAAATGGAAAGGAAATATAAAAAAGGGAAGATATACGTATAACTGATGTACTCTGCTGCATAGCAGAAACTAATACAACAATGTAAAGCAACTATACTCCAATCAAGCTCAATAACAGAAAGAGTTACCGAGTCTCCTGTACTAGGCATTTACACAAACACGCCAGCTGTTGCTGTGCAGCACAACTGTGCTGTTCACGAGATGATCACAGGACTTAGAGAAATGACTGCTTCTTGGAGCATTAAAGGCAGAGGGTCTGAGACCAGGAGGGAGCCATGCTGTCTGAGGGTGGTTTTCTTTTAACCTTGTCGGTGTTTCTCTGTGGGGTCCACATGTCCCGTTTGTGCCTGAGGTCGGGATTTGGGGTTCTTTGGGAGCAGCGTCCCGCCCCACCTGGGTGAGCCCTAAGAACAGGGCCCCCACCCCACCTCCGCTTTCACCCCCAAGTCCCCCGTTTGTTTTGCCCACAGTGCCCTTTGGTGTGGATGTCCACAGCACGCCAGCCCTGCACGGGGTGCCCTTTGTGTGGACTCGGGCGCCATGGCCCAACCTCTCCAGGGGTGATGGTGCCAGCTGAGTGGGGAGGCAGCTGTGTCTGAGAAGAGCTGGGGCTCCCCAGGGAGGCAGCAATGGGGACGTTTGCACAAACAAGACACTTCAGCCTGCCCCCCTCACCAGGGCAGCCAGCAGCGATCCCGCATCCCTGCCCTGCTCGCCTTGTTTATCTCCCTCTAGACTTGAGTACTTTCAGTAGCTGAGCCCCTGGGGGAGGTTTCCAGGGCTAAGAAGACCTCTTGGGGAAATCTCTCCTAGTACCCAGGGAGCCAGAATTAATAGAGCAGGCGTGCGGGTCTTCAGAACTGAGCCTCTCCAGCTCTGACCCACGGGGCTGTCCTGGCAGATTGCATCAGATCCCGCCTCTGCCCAGCCAGGGCCTCTGGCTTCGGCCCTCTGCCTCCCCTCCTCTCTCGCCCAATCTGTCCCATCCTTCTGGCCTCCACCCCTGGGAGCTGGCCCAGCATTAGGCTGCCAGATGTCCACAGGTTCGGAGGACCCAGCTCCAAAGCCAGTGTTCCAGAAGCAGCTCAGCGCAGAAACCCAGATAAAGTCAAGTGTCTGAACATTCATCCAGTAGCTGTGCACGCTGGGTTCTTCCCCCAGGAGCCTCTGGGAGACGTATGTCTGTGTCTGTCTGTCTGTCTGCGTCTGTGTAAGACTGACAAAGAGAGAAACCAAAACAAAATAGAGATATGGACAGAGGTTGTCCCTGGAGCAAGTCAAAGGAAAACAGGCTGTAAGCTGCGGTTCAGTCACTTTCCCCTCAAACTCCTTCTCTCTAACATGAGGTCGATAGCACCTGTCTGCTTACCTGGCAGGGTCCTGAAGACCAGATGGGACAGGAATCGGAGAGCTCTTTATATGGTATACACTGTGCAAAGGCATATTATTAATACTGGAGCAGAGCCAGAGTGAGCCCATTTCTTGCCACAAAGGGTGAGATGTGTCCCAAAGAAAACCGGGGCTGAGGGTAGAAGATTACTTGCCCTTTCATAAATTTGAGCTCCTGACAGGGAGCCAGGAGGCATGGCCTTCTGGATGCTTTCTTGGGCAGCTAACCCGAAACTGCCTAACTGCCCTCTTTGATTTCCTTAAACAGAAGGAACACAGAATAATACCAATTCATGAGCATGCACCGCCACAGCCCCAGGTCCATGCTTCTCAAACTGGAGCATGCAGGAGGGCTGGTTCAAGAGCACATTTTTGGGCCGCACTGCCAACAATTCTGATTCAGCCAGTCTGGGGTTAGTTAGAAATCTGCATTTCTAACAAGCTCCCAGGTGATACTGACCCATCAGGCCCTGATCACTCTCTGAATATGCTGGTCTAGGCCAGTCTTGTCAAAAGAGGTGCTGTCACTTAAAATGAAACCCTGGTCTACTGCGTCAGGGTCCACACCAGCCCTCCACCTCAACCTCAAAGGTGAAACCAAAGGCATGGTCTCTCTGGGGAGGAGAGCTCACATGCAAAAGCAGAGGTTCCCACATGTTCACACCCCTACATTGTTAAAATGCAGATTCTAATCAGCAGGGCTGGGGTGGGGCCTGGGATTCTGCATTTCTAACAAGCTACCACGTAATTCCAGTGTTCCCATTCCACAGACCACACTTTGACCTCAAGCTCTCACACTCCAGATCTGCCAAATTAGAGCTTCCATTTTAACAAGCTCCCCGGGTAATTCTTACATCCCTTAAAATTTGAGACAGCCTGCTCTAAAGCAGTCCTTAGTCCTGACTGCATCTCACAATTGCCCAGAGAGCTTTGAAAACATGCCAGTGAGACACCCCCACCCCACTAAATCAGGAGCTCTGGGGGTGGGGCCCAGGCAGTGGTGCTGGTTTAATAGCTTTCTGGGTGATTCTAATACCTAGCCTGGGCTGAGAACCAGGATTCTGAAGCTGAGCAGTAACGCTGCAACTCTTTGGGCCAAAGGGTTTATAGCCATGGATTGGTTTGGAAGACCTTAAGAGTACAGAGTATAAAATGATGCTTTTAAGTTATGTGAGATTTTACATTTTCCAGAATCCTATCACAGCTTTGTGTTGTATGGCTGTCACATGACTCTATATAAAGTTAAAAAAAAAAAAAAGCATAAGTAGTTTTGAGCATAAACAGTTACAGCCATTTTAGAGATCAAGAAAGATCAAGAGTCCAGAGAGACTGACGGGCTCAGCATCACGTGAAGAGTCACAGAAATGGCGATAGGCTTACAGCGTTTACCCAGGCTCCTCTTACCTGTTCACCTCTCAGAAAATCTGTATACACAAACGCCAGTGAGGGACAGACCCCTTTCCGCCGTGGAGCAGGGCATTCTTCAGTCAAGCTTTTCCAAGTGTCTGCGGCCAGATTAACTGTAAAGAAGTGCTGACCCACTTCAAAACTTGGGGAAACCGAGGTACGGTGGTGGTGAAGAATGGTGGCGACCCTAGAATGAGGAAAGATGCAGGTCCCTGGCTCCACTCAGCCCCCTCGCTCATGCTCACGGGCTGTGGTTTGATGTGGAGACTAGAAGGGATGGTTGTTGTGTTAACCACATCCTTATCAATGCCAATCCACAAGATGTGTGGGGTGGCCAGCCACCCCACCCCCATATAAGATGGTCATAGAAAAAGCGAACCACCTGCCTAGTGTTGAAGTCCTCCCTGGAAGCTGATAGGCCAACCCGTCCCCTACTCCCGCCTTGGATAACAGGTGCCTCCTGCCTGATGGGCAGGGAGTCGCTCTGAGGGAAGCCAGGGTAGCGGAGGCCCTTCTCCCACGCCCCGGTGATGGCAGATGCCTCGTCTGCCCCCTGCAGCCTGCCTAACCTCTGCTCCTCACCCTCTCCCTTCGGCTGGCAGATACCTCTGTTCTTGTGTGGCTCCTTCACCCCAGGAGACCATTAAATGCTCTTGGGGAACGGGCCCATATCTAAACTTGGCTATAGTTCCCACAGTGTTGAACTTGTTATTCAGTTAAAAAAAAAAAAAAAAGGCTTTAGAATTGAACCACATTTCTGTTCCTCTGCACAGAATGAGGTGCTGGTGGCAAGAGGGGGGTCATGCAGCCCCCTGCTGCTCAGCCTGCACAAGTTGGACTCAAGGAGGAGTTTTCTTTCCACGGGGGCGCTGGCTGGCTCGTGGCCCCTTGCTGCCTCTGCTAGTAGCTGGGGTTTCTTAGTGAGGTCTTCCTGCCCACACTGTCCAAGTAGCCCCATAGTTATTTCAGCCTCCTCCTAGTACACTCGTGAAACAGACTCACAGGCACTGACTCACAAGTCCATCCAGCCCTGGGCCAGCCCACCTCTGAGGCCTCTGCTACATTTAACCCCCTCACTGTACGAGCTCCACACACACCACCCCACTGCAACCGCAGCCTTGGGCTTCTCCTGGACCCAAAGGTGAGCTCAGCTTCCTGCCTGAGAAATAGAAGAACAGCCAGATCACAGCAGGGAGCGACCCAGGGAGACACAAAGTACTGGTTCCCCCAGCTCGGAGTCACTGTCCACTGGCGACTGCCTTTTTGTCTAGAAAGCCCTTCTTCCCTGCCTCCCTTTCCGCCACCCCACTCCAGCTAGCCTTGCTGGCAGTAGGTACACACTCGTGAAATTCCAGCTCTCCTAAGAAGCTTTGCAGAACATCCTAGAAGAAAGATGACCTCCCTAGCCTAAGGGAAAAAGGGAACTCAAATCTTTCCCCACCATGCACTACCCCCCACCTGCAGTTACAATCATATTTTTTCCCTGCAGATAAAAATACATAATTTATCTCACATGATGCCCTCTATACACTCTCCATACTGTGGCATTTTTCCTACTAGAGGGCACCAGTAAGGTTACTTATTATCATGGGGCACTGGAGGGGAGGCTGGGAAGAACATACACTCCCACCCTGACATCCCCCTCCACTCTCCCAAAAGCCCCCACCAAGCGGGTAAACACATCTTCTTTATTCTCTTTGTTTAGCGTGTTAACTCCTTACGCCCCGGACACAAGCTACCACCTCCCTTTCCTTTCCAAGTTGAATACCCTCTATGAGAAACTTCAACTGCTTCACTTCAGATTTGGAACTTGACCTTTAGCCAGTGGTTTCCAAATCTCGCTATAGGCATGAAAATCACTTGGGGAGCTTTTTAAAACATCAGGTGCCCCCCCATACCATGGGATAGATAGCCCACCTTTCTCCTTCCACTCTTCCCTCTGCATCAGTTTCCTGGAACTGCCATGGCAAAGTACAACAAACTGGGGTTAAAACAGGAATCTATTCTCTGACAGTCCTGGAGGCACAAAGCCCAAAATCAAGGTGTAGGCAGGGTTGGTTCCAGGCTCTGAGGGGTAATATGTCCCATGTCCCTCTCCTGGCTGCTGGTAGTGGCTAACAACCCACAGCACCCCTTAGTTTGGAGATGTACCACTCATCTCTGCCTCTCTTCACGTGACCTCCTTCCCTGAGTATCTCTGTGTCTTCACATGGACTTCTTTTAAGGACACCAGTCGCTGGATTTAGGGCTAGTATGATCTCATCTTAACTAATTACATATGCAAAGACACTATTTCCAAATAAGGTCACATGGTAGACAACCTTCAATTCAGTATAGCCTCCAACTTGAGTACACCAAAGACTCAAGTTTTGCCTCTGACCCAATCCACCCTGGTGACCGGGGCTTGCCACCTGCCCACAAACCTTGAGGCTGATGACCTGTTGCCCCGTTAGAGCTCCAGCTCCTGCGGCTTGCCCAGCGGGCAACGGAGGGACAGCTGCCAGCCCCTGCTCCCTCTGCGGCATGGTCTTGACGCCGGCCCCTCCCAGTGCTTTCTGACTACTAAACGTACACTCCAAAGGTTACACCGTTATTCATCCTGGATTTCTATGGTTGCAAATGCCTGGAGGACAGGACTCACATCCCTAACAGTCCAGGGTTGGCCCAGACACCTGCTTGATGACCAGTGAGAGAACAAGTTCTCCATGAAGCCCCCGACCTCCCCTCCCCACCCACTGTAAATCTTACTATTTAGCTTGGAGATTCATTGCTTTTTTTTTCTTTGCTATCTTTGCAGGAAATGGGTATATTGAAGGTAAAGAGTTAGAAAACTTCTTCCAAGAATTGGAGAAAGCAAGAAAAGGCTCTGGCATGGTAAGCCCAGTCCCCTCTCCCATTGCTTGGAATTTTCTGTTATCCTGACCATGGCTTTGAGCATTATCTGTCCTAGGTCATGCATTCCATCAGCAGCCTGACATCTCTAGTCTTGACCCTTAAGAGTTTTTCTTTTATTTGGAAGGATTTTTAAATTGATATGGTCCCTAAAAAGGGTACCTTACCTCACTATCCTTGGGTGTCTGGAACTGAGGGGTGTTCGTGGCTACCATAGGTTGATAAATGCACCCACAACTGCAAAATTTTGTGTCTGTGTCTATAAACATTATTTTTTCCCAGGGAAGAGTCCATAGCCTACCTAATAAGCTTAGAGGCGTCATGACTTAAGATTGGATGCCTAGAGGGTTTCCAGTGCCTTTATTCAAGACTAGAATTTCTCAGCCTGAGCACTACTGATATATTTGGGGTAAACGACTCTTTTATCATGGGGGGCTGTCCTGGACATTGTAGGATGATTAGCAGCATCCCTGGCCTCCACCCATGAGATCCTAGTAGCACCCCTCCAAACTGTGACAAGCAAAAGTGACTCCAGACACTGCTAATATCCCCTTCAGGGGATGCAGAATTGTCCCCACTTAAGAACCACTGCTCTAGACCAACCGAGGCTGGAACCTCAGCAAGGACGGAGAGGAGAATGGAGGATTGCTCCAAACCAGTATCTGAGCTGGATCGCACTGGCTCATTTGTGCAGGTGTCAGACTGCCCTTCATGGCCTGGAGTGACTCCCAATCACATCCCAGTCCCTTGATGGCAGGTACCTCAGACACTGCTAATATCCCCTTCAGGGGATGCAGAATTGTCCCCACTTAAGAACCACTGCTCTAGACCAACCGAGGCTGGAACCTCAGCAAGGACGGAGAGGAGAATGGAGGATTGCTCCAAACCAGTATCTGAGCTGGATCGCACTGGCTCATTTGTGCAGGTGTCAGACTGCCCTTCATGGCCTGGAGTGACTCCCAATCACATCCCAGTCCCTTGATGGCAGATACCTTGTCCCTCCTAGTGCCAACCGGGCACTATTGACACTAAAGCCTTTGTTGGGGGGGGGGCATCTAACATGTTGAAAAGGTAAGGTGATTGGAGCTAGTCCATTGTGATTCTCATCTGGCTCGCAAATATATGTAATCAGACCAACTCCCTCCCCCAGCTCCTGTGGGTCTTTTCATGGGAGAGTCTCTCCATTCTCCCCTTATGCGTGTCTGCTGGCTAATCCACTGATTATTAGCAAGTCTTCATGGAGCCTTTGGGAGATGAGTCACAAGCCCACTGGTGAGCGCGTGGTTCTGAGCTCGGCAGTGGGCCCCAGTGAGGAGGATGTCCAAGAGATGGGCTTAGGTGGTGGAGGTGATTCATGGGTTTGTTTATCAACAGTTCTCTATCACTCCTCATTACTAGGATAATGAACCTCAGATTATGGAAAACACAGGCTTCTCAGCTGGTACTGGGATCATGAGGTAGATGGAGGAATGTGATTTTATGAAGTGCTTCAAATCTGAAATCCTTCTCTTAGTCATCCCCTTCCTCAGATGGCAACAGGGGTGATTTTCAAGTCTGTCAACAACACTCTCAATTAACATCATCCTGGACTGGTTCTCAGAGCAGCTGTTACGTGTCAGGAAAAACACTGGTCTTGGAAACGGGAATCATGAGTTCACATTCTGGCTATACTAACTGGTGACCTCAGGAGATGCCACTGTATCTCAGCCTCCATTTATGTGTAAAACAGTCTGGTTACTAGCTTCATGGGGATTGTTGTGAAATGTAAATAGGGTAAATAGACCCTTACTTGTGATAAGGGTCTAGGATCATTCCATGTACATCTGTAAGTAAATGTAAAGCAATAAATATTGATAAGCAAACACATATTGGCAAATTGAGACCAGTCCCATAGGTTAAAGAAAAAAAAAAAAAAAGACAATAGAAGGGATTCAGAAAAGACTGTAAGAATTTTTAGAATTCTTCTAGGCCCAATCCTAGGAAACACACATCCACTAGAAAACCTTCAGTGAAACAAAGAAAAGGCATCAAGTGCCAAAATAATTCATCACTGATTAAGGATAAGGAAGAGCTTATTAATGCAAATAATCAATCAGCAGCACCCCAGACCAAGAGAAGCTCTGAGAACTTCAAGAAGGGTTTATATTTACGTTAGGTGATGATGGCCCAACAGAACTTTCAAAGTTCAGTGCCTTTTAGTAGTCACACTCATCTAGTGGACTATTTAAATGACCCCTCAGCTAATATAGACTTTCTCTTCACATTCTTCCAGGCCTAAAATCACAGTGAAAAGCACTGTAGAATTGCCAGTTAGTCTTTAAAGAAGAAAACAAGCAATTCCTCTTGCTCTGGTGGAGTGCCTAGAACCTACTGGGGGACCTTGCAATAAGCTGGGCTTATTAGAAGCTGCCTCAGTAAAATGTTGGCACCTGAGTTCTCACATCTGCAATGGGAATAAATCCTCAGCTTCTGACAGACTTATCGTTTAATCCATTCCAAAGGCAGAGGGTGTGTTTACCTATGTGGTACACAGCATCTCCACATGTCCTGTTCCCCTTTGCAAATTATGTGGCTGAGCCTCAAAGAAGGCTTCCCAGGTGGCACAAGTGGTAAAGAACCTGCCTGCCAAAGCAGAAGATAGAAGAGACGCGGATTCAACCCCTCGGTCAGGAAGGTCCCCTGGAGGAGGGCACGGCAGCCCACTCTAGTATTCTTGCCTAGAGCATCCCATGGACAGAGGCGGGCTACAGTCCACAGGGTCACAAAGAGTCAGACACAGCGGAAGCACCTTAGCAGGCATGCACAAGCCTCGAAGAAGAGGACACTGAAAAGGAAGGCCCTGAAAAGGAAAGAGTACAGCCTTGATTACTCAGACCAATGGTTCAACCCAATTGAACACAGGTTCAACTTGTATATTTAGGGTGCAAAATTACTCCCCATCATTGCCATACGAAACGGATGAGAGATCCCTGGTTTGAAGGGGACCTAGTGGCAAAATCAGTCCTCTTTGTCTTTCTGCAGGTGTCAAAGAGTGACAACTTAGGGGAGAAGATGAAGGAATTCATGCAAAAGTATGACAAGAACTCAGATGGGAAAATTGAGATGGCGGAGGTGAGTCCTAGGGTCTAAGCTGCTTATTATAGTCATCAGACCTGAGTCCTAGCTGCTAAGAGCTATGTGGGAAGGGTCATCGGTCACTTGTATCTTCCCCATGCACGAGCATCCTTCCAGGAGTCTGATGAGGTGGTGGTCATAAAGCCCCTAGCCTTCAGGCTGATCAAAGAGAACAGATGGAACTTTTTCTTTGTCTTACAAAGAGGAACAAACAAACATTGACCTAAGACAGGGATAAAGAACTTCAATGCTCCCAGGGTCCAATAGGCACTGTAAATGTGTGACGAACTTAAGACAGAAAACTGGATGAGCACTGGGGAGTTAGGAGAGTTCATGCCCCACCTGAAGGCATCGACAGGAGAGTGTATGTGTATACAATTTACATATGTAGTATGCATAACGTTTATATATATACACACACACATTTATATATGCATAGATAGACACATATTGCTAAAAGATAAACCGAGGCATATTAAAAATTTTAAGAGTTTCTTTCAGCAAAAATCAATTCAAATGGGGCAGTACCAACCCGAAATAGTTAGGAATATTCTACCAACAGAAGCTAAGGGAGACTTCTATAAAGAAGAGACAGTAGCAAACAAAGAAGTTCTTTGACTGGCTACAGCCTGAGTGGTTACCTTATTTGGGAAAGCCTAATGGGCTGTTTTGGTTGGGTGTTCAGATTTTGGTTTGCTTAGGTAGGCTACTAAGGCATTAAGGCCACCTCAGTCTAAAGACGTCCGTTTAACGACGGCAGAGGAGCCTGGCGGGCTACAGTCCATGGGGCTGCAAAGAGTCGGACACAACTGAGCGAGTGACACTTTCACTTTTCATATGCACACTTATACATACACATATACATGTGTGCAGGCCTAACCAAACTCTTCTGGAAATCAGTTTGCCACCCATGGTCAAGAGATCCAGAATGACAAAGGAGGACATAGTTCTTCTGGCGTGGACTGGTTACCATGGTGCCTGAGGTCAGTGCCCGGGAAGCAGATACTGAGACAGAGATTCGAGTGGGTAGGACTTCAAGAGAAGGGAAGAGAGAGCAGCAGGAAAGGGCAGAGGAAGAAGCCAAGCAAGGGTGTGGTCCCAGCTGATCTCATGGGGGCCTCTGGAGGGTGCACTGTGCCACAGAGCTGGTCCCACCTTGAAGTAAGGGGTGGAAGGGTGGTCCTTTGAACCCCCATGTCAATCAGGTATTGGATGCAGGCTGCCCACTCCAGGATGTGGGTTGCAGGGGAGGATGGCTGAGGCAGCCCGTTTGGTGGAGGGCAGTTCTCCTGCAGGGGGCAGCTATGCGCCACTAGCTCACAGCCTTCTCAGCGGCTGAGGGAGGGCCCACCAGCCTAGTTAAAGAGGATCTGCAAAAGGCACCAAGGCCATCCACTACAGATGCCTAAAGTGCAGGTGTTGGGACATCCTGACTCAGATGGGCTTAAAGCAGGGGTCAGCAGGCCTTTTCTGTAAAGATACAGACTATGGTCAATGTTTCAGAGTTTGCAAGCTGTACAGTCTCTGTCTTGACCCTTCAGCTCTGCCACTGTGGCACA
The DNA here is from genome assembly GCA_006408675.1 of Madoqua kirkii. NCBI lineage: Eukaryota > Metazoa > Chordata > Mammalia > Artiodactyla > Bovidae > Madoqua > Madoqua kirkii. Next base: position 38,076 of record SJYC01065687.1, on the reverse strand, counting down.
AAAGCAACCACAAACAGTATGTAAACAAATGGGCCCTGCCACACTCCAATACAAGATTCTTTATGGAAAGAGGCAAAGCAGTTTGAGACGGGTGGTTGCTAATACACAAGAGGTCCCTTTTGGGGGTGATGGAGAGCCAGATTTGGCTCATGGGCTATAACACACTGACTCTTGGCTTAAACTGTAAGAGACTCCTAAGGAGAAAGGCCATTCGAAGGGCTGGCTGGTGGTGAAAGAGGCCAGGTCTCCAGCCTGGCTTCTCTACAGGTCTCCTGGTTCTGTTCTCTGCCCCACAACAGCTTCATCCCCAGGCTGGATAAGAAAGCTAGCTGCAGCTCCAGACATCACATCCAGATGCAGCAAGGGCCCACCTCACAGGTCCCTGATAAAAGCAAGGAAACCTTTCCCAGGAGTGCCCTCAGCAGACCTCCTTCACATTTCATTGGCCAGGACTAGGCCACTCCTACCCAAAAGCCAATCACTGGCCAGGGAAATGAGATTATGATGTTTAACTGAGACTGATTAGGATTTGCCTGTGACTCCAGCACGCTGGGAGCAGAGAAGGTGGTGGGGGGAGCCGATGGCACATCCTGCATTTTTTTAAAAACCAGATTTGTTTGCAGTATAATTTATATACAGTAAGCAGCATCAATTTGAACTGTAAAATTCCATGAGTTTAGACAGCTGTATATAGCCACAATCAAAATATAGCATCTCCATCACCCCTAAAAGGGTCCTCTGAGCACCAGCAACCACCCATCTTAGATTGCTTTGCATTTTCTAGAATTGCGTATCTATGGAATCATTAAGTATTCCTTTGAGTCTTAATACATGCATTTTAAAGTGGCACCACTTTTGGTCCCTCCAGCTACTCATACCCAGAGGGTTGGGGGCACTCAGAAGTGCTTCTTAGAAAATCCTCTTCCCCTTTAAAGGGCTGCCAGCCCCTATTTTCAAGGAAGGAAGCAAAATGGAACAAAGCGTGACTCCATGCTGCCTTGCGCTGGCTGTTCTCCGTCCTTCCCCGGCAGGGCTGTAATGTTACTGTCACTCTCTGGTCCCCACAGCTGGCACAGATCCTGCCGACCGAGGAGAACTTCCTTCTGTGTTTCAGGCAGCACGTGGGCTCCAGCACCGAGTTCATGGAGGTGAGACCAAGGCACTGCCTTCTCTCTTGCACACTGGGGCCTGTCTCTCTCACATTCAGAGACAGGCCCACCCTAGGCCTGGTAGTGGTCTCTGGAGATACCAAACCCCTTCTGAGTAGCTCAGCTACTCCAAGTGTGCTCTGTAGACCAGGAGCATCAGTGTCACCATTAACTGGGTGCCTGTTACAGATGCCAAGTCCCTGACCCGCTGAATCAGAATCTACATTTTAACAAGATCCCCAGGTGATGTGTGTGCACATTAAAGTGTGGAGGATATGGTGAGACGTAAGCTTGGGAAAGTACCTTTTTGCTTCCCTTGTGTGGTTCAGCTGGTAAAGAATCTGCCTGCAATGCAGGAGACCTGGGTTCTGTCCCTAGGTTAGGAAGATCTCCTGGAGAAGGGAAAGGCTACCCACTCCAGTACTCTGGCCTGGAGAATTTCATGGACTGTATAGTCCATGGGGTCACAAAGAGTCGGGCACGACTGAGCGACTTTCACTTCACTTCAAAGTACCTTTGGGAAATCATGTGTACACTCTGCTTCCCATTTGGGTGTCTGACATAGATATTTACATATTACAGGCTCTAGGAAGTCCTGCAGTAAACAGACCTGTCTTACTCAGTTTGCTTCTAGACTCTTTCATGTTTTCTCCTCACTCAATAGCATTAGTGTTCCTAGAATTCAGAGCTCCAAGAAGCATTCTGGGAAAGGATGGATTCAGCTACCACTCTAAAACTGAAACAGGCCAGTGAGAATCCCAGTGTCCAGTACCTTCCAGGCTTGATCTTTGTGCTCATGGCTTCACTGTCCATCTTCAAAGGGACATGGCCATCTCTCTCTGCAGTAGGGACTCTTTGAGATCTTCATGTGAACAGGACAAGGAAACTCAACTGTCTTCTGAGTAATATTCAAATAGATTGAACCATGAGAAACTGCTCATATTTAATCATTCTTTATTTACAAAAATTGGAAGTTCCTTACAGTTTAACCAAATATATTACTAATCCAGCAAACTATCAAATATTTTCTGCTATTTTTCTGGGGCTCTGCACCCTAGCTGCTCAACATATGTGTCCATCAAGGTGAGATTCAACTCATCCCCTCATCATCCCGCCACACACACATACACACACACACACACACACACACACACACACACACATACACACACACACTCTACCTGCTGTGATAACTGGCCTTCAACACAACTCCAGTTGCAATTTGTCATGTTAAATCCATTCCAGCCATCGATAATCTCGTCTGTGATTCGCTGCTTAAAAATGACTGGAGAGACAGTCCAGAAACAAACACGGCAGTGAGTTCCCCACACGGATGCAAAGTCAGTTAGAAATAATAGATTCTCAGGGTAGAAGACTCATTTTTTTAAGTGGCAGCATGCCTAAGCATTAGATACAGGTTTAATTTTACGGTGCTTTAAAGGATTTTCTCCGGGTTTTTCAAGATGGCAAAATCCCATAAGCTGGTAATTTGACATGCTGGATTCTGTTCTTAGCGCCCCCCCTTACCTGTCTGGAAGGAGAAGTCGCATATACGTAGAGCTTGTCAGGGGGGCTACTACTGTGAGTGTCAATGTTCTGTCTATAGATAAGGGGCTTCCCTAGTGGTCTAGTGGTTAAGACTCTGCACTTCCACTGCAGGGGCACAGGTTCCATCCCTGGTCAGAGAGCTAAGATCTCACCTGTCACACCGTGTGGCCAAAAAAGAGAAAAGAAAAGGGAGCATTTATACCTGATTGCTCCTTTCTTGAGAGGGAGGCAGTTCCACTTATGATCAGGAAAAAACGGGGATGACAGCTTACAGGGTATGGAGCCTAAGGAGGAGCAAAACAAAACCCAAACCCACCCGCCCCCTCTAAATCATCAGTGGTTTCTTTCTGTGTAGTTGACATGGTTCTATGTTTTACCTGTCTTTATCCTTTAAGCTAAGCCCAGCGTAACTACCAATCCCCGCCCCACCCCACAAGTTTCCGGGAACCCCACTGCCTTACAGGACCATCCCCTCCTGGGGTTGTCCATTGGTTCCATCTTTGTCGGCTGGAAACCTGAAAAGGCCCCTCTGTAGCCCCGAAGGCCTTGTGCTCTCAGATGGTTTCCATCCCACTGCTCAGAACAACATTTTAATTCCTAATTTAGTGACACCTCAGGATTTCTTTGAGATTTCACAAAGCCCAGGTCTCTTGAACTCTTTTCCCTGAATGGGAAGAGAACAATGACCCACCGATGGCAGCGCACAAGGTGCTGGAAGGGAAGAGACGTCCAGCATGAGGTCAGGGGGCTGCGGTGGACCCAGGGAGGAAAGGCAGACCTGCTGGGAGGCTCTCACTCTGACGGCAGCTGAATGCCTTGCTCTCAGTGAGCACTGGAGTCCCTTCAGGTTATCCCCCCCTCAGGCAATTTGGGGGGCGTCTGACTTTTCTCCCAGTCAAGACTCAACCTAGAAACCAAATTCTAATGCACTCAATGCATGCAGGTGGTTGGTGAAGTCATATCTGAAAATCTGCACATATTTCTTTGTGCTTAACTCAAGGGTGGGCTTTCAGAGTATGAGACGGAATATTTTGATGGCGCTGGGCATTTCTTTCCCCAAAGAAAGTTCTCTTCCCACGTCAAAAGCTATCTATCCAAGTTTTATGTAGAATAAGTCTACAAGCAACATAACTTTCTAAAAAACCAGGATCAAATTTTTTGAGTCACTACTATATCAAAGTTGGACACAACTGAGCGACTGAACAAGATAAAACTTATACCATGAGAGTCACAGCCTAGTTTGGTGGTAGGGAGGAAAGATCCTCACAGTAAAAGGGGGACATGCTATAGACAGATGAATGTGTGGTACATATATACAATGGAATATTACTCAACCATAAAACAGAAATAACGCCCTTTGCAGCTACATGGCGGAGAAGGCAGTGGCACCCTGCTCCAGCACTCTTGCCTGGAAAATCCCATGGACGGAGGAGCCTGGTGGGCTGCAGTCCATGGGATCGCGAAGAGTCAGACACGACTGAGCAACTTCACTTTCACTTTTTACTTTCCTGCATTGGAGAAGGAAATGGCAACCCACTCCAGTGTTTTTGCCTAGAGAATCCCTGGTGGGCTGCTGTCTATGGGGTCGCACAGAGTTGGACACGACTGAAGCAACTTAGTCATGTCATACTAAGTGAAGTTAGTCAGAAAGAGAAGGACAAATACCATATGATATCACTTACACGTGGAATCTAAAATATGATACAAATCAACTTATTTATGAGAGAGACACAGACTCCCAGACACAGAGAACAGACTTGTGGTTGTCAAGGGAGAGGCGAGGGGGGCAGGCATGGATTAGGAGCTTGGGATTAGCAGAGGCAAACTAGTATATATGGAATAGATAAACTATATAACGTAAGCCCCTGTATTTACAGGGAGCTGTATTTTCACACACATATGTATAACTGAGTCACGATGTTGTACACCAAAACTAACACAATATTTTAAATAAACTATAATGAAAAAAAATTTTTTAAGTGAAGGGCATGATGTGGAGGAGTTAGGGATGCAGGAGATCAAATTTGGGAAAAGAATGAGTGCCTGCTGACTCTTAGAAAATCAAGCGTTGCTGGTGTCTAGGTGTGCTGTTTGGGGCTAGGGGAGAAGGGAGTGAAAATTAAGGGGAGACGACTTGAAAGAAAATCTAAGAACTATGGTCAGGCACCAAAACAGACCAAAGTTTAGGGAAACAGGGTTCCCTGGGCCTTTTGTCACAGATACACCCACGTCCATCACCACCCCTCAACATGGCATTCCCTCCTCCCACCAGATGGCTTGGGTTTCAGGACAGCTGTACTCAGGACTAGATTTTTTTCAGGACCACTCTATTAGTTGCCTATTGCTTTGCAACAAATTACCCCCCAAAATTTACCAGCCTAAGGCAACAAACATTTTATCATCTCTCAGTTTCTGTGGAAATTTGGTAAAGCTCAGCCAAGTGGCTCTGGCTCAGAGTCGAGACGTCAGCAGGGCAGCGGTCATCTGCAGGCTTGACTGGGGCTGGAAGATGCCCCTCCGGGGTGGCAGTCACCTGTGGCTGTTGGCAGAGGCCTCAGGTGCTCCCTCCTGTGTCCTATGCTGCTGCTTGAGCGTCCTTACAGCATGGCACCTGGCTTCCTCCAGAGTGAGTGATCCAAGGGGGACAACAAGAAGCAGCCGCCCCGTCGTTATGATTTAGTCTGGGGAGCCACGACCACCACATCTGCCATATTCTATTCATTAGAAGTGAGTCGCCGAGTTCAGGCCACATTCAAGGAGAAGGGAACTAGGGAGGTGGAGAGTTTATGGACAGTTTAACCTTTCCAACTTTTTATCCTGTCTCTGCTGTGTGATGTCTGCGCCTGCTCAGATGGAGAGAACAGACAGGAAAGAGGCGGTCAGAACCACATCACTTGCTGAAGCTCTGTTTCTCTCTGATCCTCCAGATGCTGTGGTCAGCAGGCAGTTCTCTGGTTTCTCACAGGGACGCAATGCTTGTACCAAATAACCGGGACTCAGATCAGAGTCAAGAACCAGTTAACGGAGCAAACTCCAGGGAGGGACTGACTGGCCAGGCCTAGGTCACATGTCTACCTCTGAAGATTGGTCAGCCCTTCTTGAACCATGTGTACAGAGCATGAGAGAGGGGTAGCTTCCTAAAAAACAAGGAAGGGGGTGATTGTTATCAGAAAGATGGCGGAGTGGCCTTGGGATAGTCTAAACAAACTGATTACACTACCAATTCTGTTCCATCCTCAGACATGGCTGCCACAGGCCTCGCGATGAGGGGTAGAGGACACAGTACAGTGAGGAGTAACCAGAATCTGTTTCTGCCCCTTCCAGAGGGGTCTTCCCTTTGCCCTCAGGGCCCGCGCAGAGAATGAGAGGCTTCCAGAACCGTAAGAGGGCACTCAATACACCCACAACAAAAATAGGATCCACAGATCCTGGTGCTAGTCCTGGTAAAATCTGCCTGGCTGGGATCTAAGAAAACTAACCCTGGTTACAAGATGATCGTGAAGCTGGTTAGAGTAGGCAGACCCTGTCCCAGCAGGGTTTTTTTCCTCCTCTATGTGACCTTAGCCAAGACACTTGCCCTCATTTCTTCATTGCAAAATGGAAGGCACTGGGCTAAACCATCTCAATGTCCCCGTCCCACTGTGATATTCTGAATATCAAGACCCAGCCTGGCCCACTAGACGGAGATGGAGGGAAGCTTATAGGGGTGGATAAATCTTTGTGAATAGGCTGACATTCCCGTTGCAGGCTTGGCGGAAGTATGACACAGACAGAAGCGGCTACATTGAAGCCAATGAGCTCAAGGTAGGATGGGCCTCGTCAGGGAGGGTGTAGAAAGATGGAGAATGGGCCTGCGGCCCAAGTGGTGGGGGGCTTAAGGAACCTGGGGAGGGAGGAGATGTTGGGTGAGGAAGTTGGGCGTGCGGCCTGATCAGGGATACCCAGGCCTGGCTCTGAATGGTTGGACGTATTCAGCCATGTAAAATCAGCAACCGGGAGCTGCAAGGCCACAGAGCACAACCAGTTCACACTCCTCAGCACATCAGTGCCCAGAACAGGCATCCTCAAAGTCTTCCGGCAGTTTGGCCTTCTGGCTCATACGTCTACCAAACTCCTCTAGACCCAGGGATCTCCAGGCATGACTTAGCATGTGTTCTGAGCTCTCTGAGGAGCCATAGCCGGTTTCTACCACCTGTCCTATGGGATGAGGTTGCATTTAGCAGCTCCTGCCTCCCTTGGGATTACTCCACAAGCATTAAGGGGTGAGGGAATTATGAGGGCTGCAAGCTATGCAAATGATGGGCTTCAGAAAACAAGATCGAGTGACTGAAGGAACAAGTAAGGGAGTCAAGGGCAGAGAGACTGCGTCAGGAGCTCTGAAGAGGCCTTTCATATTCCAGGGATTCCTGTCTGATCTGCTGAAGAAGGCGAACCGACCATATGATGAACCCAAGCTCCAGGAGTACACCCAAACCATAGTGAGTGGCCAGGGCACAGGACAGGGGCCCCAAATCAGTGGGATTTGGGGTTTGCGGGGTCATTATTTGGCTGATTTTTCAGGCCGGGGAGAAGTGACTCCCAGCGGCAGCTGGCAAGAGATGCCAGTTCATGGCCCAGCACCTTCTCTCTGAAGTTCCCACTCAGCCAGATGCTCCTGGGCCAGAGTCAGGCCAGAGCGTCTGTTTGTGTGACAGCCTCCTCAGCTCCAGGGGAAGGTCAACTTGGAGAGGGGCCTTCAGTGCTGGCCTCTGTGCTCTGCAGCCCTGACCCTCAGAAAGGGGAGAGGAGAGCCCTGACCGAGTCCCTGCTGATTTAGCCCACGCTGCTCCCTGCCTCCAGGCGACCTCACAGGACACATGAACGTGCTCTGCCACGTTCCTCCCTCTCCAGTACAGGGGATGGCAGGTCAAGGTCTCACATGAGAGAAGGTCAGAGCAAATAATCCAAGCATCACTTTCTGTCCCCAACAGCTACGGATGTTTGACTTGAATGGGGATGGCAAACTGGGCCTCTCGGAGATGTCCCGGTAAGTGCCCGACCTCACTCACCCCAGCATCACTTTTCACAAGACCCTGGCAGATAGTCCCTGGGCTACCATTTCATCACCAAGATCAACCAGTGGGGAAAGTGACAGGTCAGGTGTCCCAAAGTTCAAATCAAAGTTAGATCAAATAGTGATCCTCATCACCTCAACGTTCCGTCTCCCTCTTTTTTTGAACTTTCCTCCGAAGTGCTCAGGAATCATTTCTGTAACTATAGATGCTACTTCAGCGTCCCCCCAGGTCCTCATTGTTCCTACCTCCACTCTGGCTCCTAATTACTGCTCTAACATTATCTTTCCAGACTCTTGCCTGTACAGGAAAACTTCCTGCTTAAATTTCAGGTAAAAGAGCGACTTTGCTTTTCTTCGATTCCTCCCTTCCCCTCGTCCTGCTGAGCTCACCCTTCCTCAAAACACACACACACGCACACACGCACACACACACACACACACACACACACACACACTCTGCAGGGCTTCAGCTTCTGTCTTTAATACCTTGGGCCTTCTAGGGCATGAAGCTGACCTCGGAGGAGTTCAACGCGATCTTCACATTTTATGACAAGGTAAGATAAGAGGACAGTGTGGCTGGAAAAGCAGGAGGCCCATCCCAGTCACCCCACCACCACCAGAATGCTCACCTCGGTCCTTAGAAGTAAACAAGCTGTTGGAGCAGCAGTCTGGGCCATGCAGTTCCTTCCTGTCCCTTTGGATTCCCTGCAGCATCTTCTGCTGTAAGAGAAGATAAATGTCCTTAAGAATGTGTGGCTTGTGGGACCCAAGTTTTTAGTTCCTTCAAAGTACAGGAGAGAATAGCTCATGGAAGGAAAGAGGGTCATGCCCAGGACTAGGAAGCGATTACACTGTTGGGGCCCAAAGGCAGGAGGTGCCTAGTACCGGCCCCTGGTGCCGAGCCATCACCTTGCTGTCCTTCTAGGAAGTGGGGAGTGAGAGGCCCTCTGTACCACTGTCGCCCCTCTCTCAGCTGCCCTTGCCTGGTGACTCCAGTGGTTTTCCTTAGAACTACAGGTTTGGGGCAAATAGCCCATGTTATCCTGACATACTATTGCGGGATTCAACACCCAGGGAGTTAGCAAAATGTTTCTTGAACCTCATTTACATTTTCAATGCAAATGTAAAATACCAGAAGGGAAGGTTGCCAACAGTTTGCCCTGCGCCCTCACATTGCTGCAGTGATTGGCAGAGTCAGAAGTGACATGTTATTTGGACACTTCTTTTGCTCAGAGTAAAAACCCTTAGCAAAGCTAGACTCTGGTCAGGGGTTAGCATGAGTTTTGAGGCTCCGTGCTGACCCTTGGCTCCCTTCTAGGACGGAAGTGGCTACATTGATGAGAATGAACTAGACGCCCTCCTGAAGGATCTGTATGAGAAAAACAAGAAGGTGAGGGGCTGAGCCCAGAGGTGGGGTGCTGTCACGGAGGTGGTGTGGAAGTGGGAAGCCTGGCCAAGGAGTCTATCTTGCTCCCCTCTGATCACTGCTAACAAGGCAACAGCAGCTTTTGGGGTTCTTTTCGTGAAATACACACCAATGTTGGCCACCTCAGCCACTTTTAAGTGTTCAGCTCAGTAGCATCAAGTACACTCATAGCGTTCTGCAACCATCCCCCCTGGCCAGCACTCTGTCTCCCCAGAATTAGAGTCTGTACCCAGGAAATGGTCGCTCCCCCTTGCTGCCTCCTCCCAGCCACAGGCACTCACCATTCTACATTCTGTTTCTGTGAATCTCACTGCTCTAGACACTTCATACAAGTGGGGTCATTCAGCATTTGTCTTTCCGTGTCTGGCTTCTCTCACTTCATGTGACTTCCTCAAGGTTCATCCATGTTGTAGCATGTGTCAGAATTTCCTTCCTTTTTAAGGCTGAATAACGAAGTGTGTCTCTCCCACATTTTATCTGTTCATCCACAGACAGACACGTGGGTTGCCCCCACCTGCTGACTGATGTCAACAACACAGCTATGAGGCCATGGCAGTTTTGATGTGGCACACTTCTTGGAAGTGTCAGTCACGTGGCCAAAAAAAAAAAAAAAAGAATTTTATACTAGGAGAGATTTGGAGGAGCAGGGCCAGTAGGAGTTGAGGGTATTCTGAACTAACTCTAGAATCTTGAGCTGGGGAAGGGGCTAACAGAAGTCCCTGACAAATTTGTTCCCTGGAAGGAAAGGCTGGGAACTGGACTCCATTACTTTGCTTGGTCAGGTTGCCTCTTGGGCAGTCCCCAGCAGCTCATCTCGGTTCCCAAGACGGGAGGACACAGGCACAAAAGGAACCAGGAGACAAGTCTTGGCAGCATCTTCCTCCACCTCCTGGAAAATGTCTTTCTTTGAGCAAATAGCTTTTTGCTGCTTTCTTTAATTAGATGATGAGTGATTTATAATTCCCTGCATTGTCTAACTGCCTGGGCAGTCAGGCAAGAACTAAATTTAACTCCTATTTTCAGGGAAAAAAAATCCATCATGGCCGCCGAGTCTATCTGTCTCCCTTTCCAAGTGTCTTCTGACCTCTTTATCCTGAATATTATCCATTTCTTTCACCTTAAGTTTATTTTTTTAATGTTACCTATAATAGCTTTTTGAAAGAGGCAGAAAATAAATCATGTCCAAATACTTCCTAGGAAAAAGGAATTACTCATCACGAGTTTGAACTTGGCAAACTTTTTCCTGCTACCAAACTCTAGGAGAAAATTGTTTGTGTATCCTTATGTGTTCAAGGGATGTTGGGCATCATAATGAAGAATATGCTTAACTGTAATTGGAATAATGAGGTATAGTTTTTCTCCATATGACCCCATGTTACACCTGAGGCTGATGGGCCTTGAAGGCAGGCATTACATCTTGGGAGAGACCTGAATTCTGTGGTCATCATCTAACTAGGCTCTTCCCTGATTCCCACAAAAGACAACTCATATGGCTACACAGCTTGACTTTCTGAGATGTGCAAACAAACAAAAAGTCAGGTGTTGTGGTTAAGAAAAATTCTGAAAGTTAGAGAACAAGGATATTAATAAAGTGGTTTACCTGGGAACCTTCCACCAGTACTAACCACCAGACTTAGCACATGGAGATAAAGAAAAAGGAATCAGTAGAGAGAGGTACATGCCTGTAAATAACCTGAGTCGGGAAGGGAATGACCATTTTTAGGTGACCCCACATGGCAGATGCACATGACATTTTGATGGTGCCTACATGGACAGTGCAGAAAAGGTGATGGCACCCCACTCCAGTACTCTTGCCTCAAAAACCCCACGGGCAGAGGAGCCTGGTAGACTGCAGTCCATGGGGTCGCTACGAGTTGGACATGACTGAGTGACTTCACTTTGACTTTTCACTTTCATGCATTGGACAAGGAAATGGCAACCCACTCCAGTGTTCTTGCCTGGAGAATCCCAGGGATGGGGGAGCCTGGTGGGCTGCTGTCTATGGGGTCACACAGAGTCGGACACGACTGAAGCGACTTAACAGCAGCAGCAGCAGCAGCATATGGACAGTGAATCGGTTTCGAAGCAGATAAATGTCTGAGACTCCTGCGGGACAGGCTGATGGGCTCAAACGTTGATATGTTCTTAGCTTTCCTAAGACAACTGCAACTGCTAAAGCCTTCGCCAGCTTCACACAGCGCTTCTAGACACAGAAAGGAAGCAGCCTCCTCCCTTCATTCTGCTTGAACTCCGCAGGCCAGGCTGAATCAGAGGATTTTCTCAGGCTCATGGCTGATATATGGGGTCCCTGCTTTGGCTCCTGATTGAGGGATAGGTCACTCAGGCACACCTCAGTGTTATGGACCAGGTGACATTTCCAGGAACTTCACAACTTTAGGGAGGTTAGAGATGTTTGAAAAGTGCCTTGGGACTGTCTGGCACAAACCCAGAGATCAGTCATGCGAGGCGATGTCACCAAAGAATGCAATAAAAGACTGACCCTCCAGCACTGAGTACAGGTGAGCCAGGCAAAGAATGACACAGCCTTCAGGACTCAGGGGACTAAGACTGTTCGTGGCTGTAGGGTTGATTCCATCCTTTAGCCAATACCTTAGTCTTCACACCTCAGTTTTCTCATGGGGATAATGACCCATTAGCGTAGAAGTATTAAAAAATATAATAAGATCTGCCAACAGGGTCAATACAAGAGGAGGAGAAGGGGAAAGGAAGGAAGGAGGGAGGGGAGGAGGAAGGAAAGAGGTGTAGAGGGGAAGAAGGAGGGAAAGAAAAAGAAAATTGCTTAAGTGATTCTCCAATGATGCCGCTTCTGCTGCTGAGTCGCTTCAGTCATGTCCGACTCTGTGCGACCCCATAGACAGCAGCCCACCAGGCTCCCCCGTCCCTGGGACTCTCCAGGCAAGAACACTGGAGTGGGTTGCCATTTCCTTCTCCAATGCATGAAAGTGAAAAGTGAAAGTGAAGTCACTCAGTCGTGTCCGACCCTTCGCGACCGCATGGACTGCAGCCTACCAGGCTCCTCCATCCATGGGATTTTCCAGGCAAGAGTACTGGAGTGGGGTGCCAATGATGATGACTTTGCTGTATTTCAGTACTACTGGCTCTTTGCATCCAAAGCAACACAAGGCGTATCACATGCTGGTGTTCTGTCTAGTGCAGGCCTCCAAAATCCCACAGACAGAGGAGCCTGGCAGGCTACAGTCCATAGGGCCTCAAAGAGTCGGACACCACTGGATGACTATCACTTTCAGTTTTCCATTTTATATGAGACCATGAGTCACCTGTCTTAGAGCCTCTGAAGGCCTCAAGGTGCCCGTGAACAACGAGTAGGCTGGTAGGCTTTGCCCCTGGAAGAGAGAGGAATTAGAATTCCTTGTTCCACTGGGTGAAGCTTAGGGCTAAGACAAAACCATGGAGTTTCCCTGGCATTCTCTTTCTCATCCAAAGGGACCCAGCAGACCGAGTGAATGGAAGCCCAGTGAGGTAGAGGAATTCAGTGAGGCTGTATGTAGATAATGACTGGTGTTAACAGCTGCTGTCTGGCAAGCATGCTGTGTCAGGGACTGTGCTCAATGATGCTTACATTCATTTCTCATCTAATCATCGTAACACCTCAGTGAGGCAGACTTATTCCTGTACTGATTTTCCAGATGAGGCAGCTGAGACTTAGAAAAAGCTGAATACTTTCCCCAAGGCAATGCAGCTAATAAGTGAAAGGGAGGGCATTTTAACCCAGGGCTTTCTGACCCCAAAGCCCACGCTCTGTATGCCTCTCAGCTACTTGCACTGAGATGGGGTAAGGGAAAGGATCTGGTGAATGAACAGGAGGGCCATTTGGGGAGGAGGAGTGGGGGCACCTTCCCCTGAACCTGCTCTTAACCTCTCCCTCTGTCTCCCAGGAAATGAACATCCAACAGCTCACCAGCTACAGAAAGAGCGTCATGTCCTTGGCTGAGGCGGGAAAGCTCTACCGCAAGGATCTGGAGATCGTCCTCTGCAGTGAGCCCCCCCTGTAAAACAGGGATGGGGGCTTTTCTCCACCTCCCCCTCAAACCTGCCCCTGCTGCCCTGCCGCTGCCACCCAGACCCAGAGATCCTGAGCATCCCTGCGACTGTCCCTGCCACCTGCACATGCCAGCCTGCAGAGCAGGAGAGGAGAAATGGAGAAGGGGCTGCTGCTGGGCCCCCTGGAGCCCCCTGCAACCCCACCCTGCCCTGGCTGACCGGGCACAGCACTCTGTGAAGGGGGTACCAACCTCGTGGGAGGTGGGCAGGGGCACGGACGGGGGTCCCTGGTTCTCTTCGCTGTGATGCATGAGCTCACTTGCTGTATGATTTAGACATCTATGTCCAACAGAGTGGACCCTCTCCTCCACCTCTCTCCCATGCCACCGGCCACCCCAACCCCCAAGGCCCCATTGCCCCACCTCGCTAATGGTGTAGCTGTCTCTCCAAGCTCCTTGTTCGTGGTGGGCGTCAGCCTTGTCCTTTTCTTGATGCAGCGTGCGCCTTTTCCCTTTGGGTTTCTTGTTTACCAAAGAAGAGTTTACAGACAATAAAATGTTCTCCTGTGGAAGCTCTCCCAGTTCTGGCCAAGTGGTCAACTTTCTCTCTACAGACAACTCTTAACAAAGAGAGCCTGTTCTCAAGTGAGTGGGGATGTTGAGTGGAATCACCCAACCAGGGTGTAAGCCCTGAAGCAAGGGCACAGGACCCCAGGGCTCTGGGCTCACCCTTGCCACACACCACCTGCTCTCCATCAACCTGTCGTTTTTCTGCTCCGTGTTTGCTTCTAAGTCTCTGAGATCATAACAGCATTTATCAGTTCACTGCAAATTTACTAAATGCCAGGTATTGTGCAAAACAGCTCACCTGCAGTGTCTCTCAGTCCCTGAGGAGGGGTGCTGTGACTGTCTCCACTGAACAGATGAGGAAAACTAGATTAAAGAGGTTAAGTAATGAGCCCCGTGTCTCAGGGCAGTTGGCAGCGCAGAGGCAGGGTATGACTCCTGAGCATCGGATCCACATTTTTTTTAATAGGCCATGCTGCATGTTTGCAGGATCTTAGTTCCTTGACTGGGGATTGAATTCATGTCCCTGGCAGTGGAGCATGGCGTTCTGACCACTGGACCACCAGGGATGTCTCTTCACAATAGGGATACCATAGTCTGTGGAGATGGAACTAGGTGTCCCCTGAGTAGGGGTGACCTCCACCCAGGAGTTCCAGACACCAAAAACTTAACTTCTCCCACAAAATGCAATTTACCCCACAACAACACATCAGGTGCCTAAGGGTCAGCATGGCCTTTGGGTGCAGAGAACTCTTTGGGGCCTCAGAATACAGAGAAAACTGTTTTTGTGTGTGTGTGCGTTTTTTAATGCTATCAGGTTTGACTGTCTACAAGATGAGTTTTGACATTACCTCATTTCATGTCCCAACAGTCCTTGCATTGAGTACTATTTCAGGTGAAGAAACTAAAGTGCAAAGACATTAAGTAACTTTGGAAGTGTCCATCTGATAACCAGGAACCTAGCTGGAGCACCAGAGCGCCCAGAGTGGATAAACCTGGGTCAGATATACAAATCTATTTTAGGTTCTCTGAAAAGAGAGTCTATTTAGGTTCTGAGAAATGAATGAAGTGAGAGGAGCGGGCCATGCTGCCATTGTGGTGGGGAGTCCAGATGGAGGAAACAGCAAGTGCAAAGGCCCTGAAGTGGGAGAGTTCCTGGCGAGCTCAGAAATGTGGTCACTGGGGCCAGAGCAGAATAATGGAAGGAGGGTGAACAGTAACTAGGGCTGGGGAAAAGGGGAGGCCAGGCGGAGGCCAGGACAAAAAGGACTGCGTCAAGGGAAGCCACAGAGAGGGGAACGCCAGAGAAGTGACACGAGCTCAAAGGCCGCCCTGACTCCTGTGGCAACACTCAATTTAGGAAAGCAGGGACACCAGCTAAGAGGCCAACGGCACTAGGGCCGCTGAGAAATGCTGATGACTTGGCCCAAGAAGTGGGATTGAAGCAAAAGGGCTTGCTGAAGACTGGATAAGTCATATGGGAGAAAAAGGAGTCAGGAATGGCTCCAAGGCTATTAACTGGAGCAACTGGGTGCATGGTGGATGCCAGTGACCCAGCAGGCAGACAGCATGTTTGGGGATGGGGCAGGGGTAACCGGGATATGACTGTGGCTTTCACTGGATAAGAATAAGAGGCCTGTGAAAGCTTCCTGATGGGAGGGATTGGCTGTGGGGGAATCTGGGTCTTGCTCGGATGGGCGGGGCCATCCTCAATAAATCTTTAATCCGATCTTCTGTTGGGGCGGGGCTGTGTTCCCTCCCTATAGTTTCGCCTGAGGCCAAAGGCCAAAGGTGGTAATGGCGAGCTCCTTCAAAAGGGCTTACACCAGCACACCAGTATGCCGCAGCTCCCAGGACTGCTGTATTCAGCGCCCCTGACCCCGTGGCAGGTCACTGCTGACCCATGCCTGCGCTGGAGACTCCGGGACACTCAGAGGCACCTGGCTCAGTCTCTTGTGGGGTCACTGCTCCTCTCTCCTGGGTCCTGGCACAACAAGGTTTTGTCTGTGCCCTCCAAGAGTCTATTTCCCCAGTCCTGTGGAAGTTCTGTAATCAAAACCCACTGGCCTTCAAAGTCAAATGCCCTGGAGGTTCTCAGTCCCTTTGCCGGATCCCCAGCTTGGGATATCTGTTGTGGTCCTAGAACTTTTGCAACAGTTCAGGCACCTCTTTGGTGTAATTCTTCTCCAGTTTGTGGGGCAATGCTCAGTGGCTCTATGGTGGGGCTAACAGCCACCTCCTCCAAGAGGAATTATGCCACACGCGGTGCCTCCCAGGTCTGCTGCAGCCAGCGCCCCTTGTCCTTATTACAAAATTCAGACTTAAATTGAAGATAGTAGAGAAAACCCCTGACCATTCAGGTATGACCCAAATCAAATCCCTTATGATTATACAGTGGAAGTGACAAACAGATTCAAGGGATTAGATCTGACAGAGTGCCTGAAGAACTATGGACAGGGATTCGAAACACTGTATAAAAGAAAGTGATCAAAACCATCCCCAAGGAAAAGAAATGCAAAAAGGCAAAACGGTTGTCTGAGGAGGACTTACAAACAGCCGAGGCAAAAAGAGAAGCAAAAGGCAAAGAGAAAAGAAAAGATATATCCACAAGAACACAGAATGTTTAAGAATAGCCAGGAGATATAAGAAAGCCTTCCTCAGTGATCAGTGCAAAGAAATAGAGGAAAACAACAGAATGGGAAAGACTAGAGATCTCTTCAAGAAAATTAGAGATACCAAGGAAACATTTCATGCAAAGATGAGCACAATAAAGGACAGAAACGATGTAGACCTAACAGAAGCAGAAGATACTAAGAGGAGGTGGCAAGGATACATAGAAGAGCTATACAAAAAAGATCTTAATGACCCAGATAACCACGATGGTGTGATCACTCACCTGGAACCAGACATCCAGAGTGCGAAGTCAAGTGGGCCTTAGGAGCATCACCACAAACAAAGCCAGTAGAAGTGATGGAATTCTAGTTGAGCTATTTCAAATCCTGGAAGATGAAGCTGTGAAAGTGCTGCACTCAAATGCCAGCAAATTTGGAAAACTCAACATCAGCCACAGGACTGGCAAAGGTCAGTGTTCATTCTAATCCCAAAGAAAGGCAACGCCAAAGAATGCTCAAACTATCGCACAATTGCACTCGTCTCACACGCTAGTAAAGTAATGCTCAAAATTCTCCAAATCAGGCTTCAACACTATGTGAACCAAGAACTTCCAGATGTTCAAGCCGGATTTAGAAAAGGCAGAGAAACTAGAGACAAAATTGCCAATATCCCCTGGATCACAGGAAAAGCAAGAGAATTCCAGAAAAACATCTACTTTTGCTTCACTGACTACGATAAAGCCTTTGACTGTGTGGATCACAGAAAACTGTGGGAAAATTCTTCAAGAGATGGGAATGCCAGACCACCTTACCTGTCTCCCGAGAAATCTGTATGCAAGTCAAGAAGCAACAGTTTGAACTGGACATGTAACAATGGACTGGTTCCAAATCGAGAAAGGAGTATATCAAGGCTGTATACTGTCACCCTGCTTATTTAACTTATATCCAGAGTACACCATGCAAAATGCTGGGCTGGATGAAGCACAAGCTGGAATCAAGACTGCTATGAGAAATATCAATAACCTCAGATATGCAGATGACACCACCCTTATGGCAGAAATAAAAGAGGAACTAAGGAGCTTCTTGATGAAAGTAAAAGAGGAGAGTGAAAAAGCTGGCTTAAAACAACATTCAAACAATGAAGGTCATGGCATCCGGTCCCATCATTTCATGGCAAATAGATGGGGAAACAATGGAAACAGTAACAGACTTTACTTTCTTGGGCTCCAAAAATCACTGCAGATGGTGACTGCAGCCATGATATTAAAAGACTCTTGCTCCTTGGAAGAAAAGCTATGGCCAACCTAGACAGCATATTAAAAAGCAGAGACATTACTTTGCCAACAAAGGTCTGTCTAGTCAAAGCTATGGTTGTTCCAGTAGTCGTGTAAGGAGATGAGAGTTGGACTATAAAGAAAGCTGAGTGTCGAAGAATTGATGTTTTTGAACTGTGGTGTTGGAGAAAACTCTTGAGAATCCCTTGGACGCAAGGAGATCAAACCAGTCAATCCTAAAGGAAATCAGTCAATACTCATTGAAAGGACTGATGCTGAAGCTGAAACTCCAATACTTTGGCCACATGATGAGAAGAACTGACTCATTGGAAAAGACCCTGATGCTGGGAAAGACTGAAGGCAGGAGGAGAAGGGGACAACAGAGGATGAGATGGTTGGATGGTATCATCGACTTAATGGACATGAGTTTGCGCAAACTCTGGGAGATGGTGAAGGACAGGGAGGCCTGGGGTGCTGCAGTCCATGGATTGCAAAAAGTCGGACGTGACTGAGTGATTGAACCGACTGAACCAGGATGTGGGACGTGCTGCCTGGTATCAAGTGTCCGTCAGGACACCAAGAGAAAACAGACGGCAGGTTCACGGTGTTCGCTTTTGACGAACATCTGCAAGATAAACAAACGCCAGGTTCTGGGGACACAGGAGCGAGCAGACCAGTTCCTGGCTGCTGAGAGCTTAAAGGTTCCCAGGCCTGAGATGAGGAAACTAGCAATTCAGCCTGGTAAGTGGTGGGTCAGAAAAAAGCAGCGAAGAAGCCCCTAAGGGTGGAGGAATTCCTTGGTGAGAATGCCTGGCAGGCATCAGAGCCAGATGAAGCCAGGACCAGTGGGGTGGAGAGCGGGTTTGGTGGTGAATGCTAGTCCCTTGGGAGCTGAAGCTGAGAAGGGAGCACCTCAGAGGATAAAGCTCAAAGACCAGACAGGACCAGCTCTTGCAGGGCCCTGCAGCCCTGAAGGCTTAGTCAGCCATCTCTCCCCAGGCTGCTTTGAAGTTTCTCTCTTTTCCTTCTGGTCTTGTTGAGGAGCCACCTTGAGGAGGTGGCTCAACTGTCACCTCCTCAATGAGGCCCACCCTGAAGCTGCAACCCACCCATCCACACCCGTACCCCATAACCCCTTCCCCGGGAACATTTTTCTCCACCGCACATGAGCGTGCCCTGATGTGCATTCAGGTGCTTCCCCAGCGAAGGCACGTCCTCCAGGGCAGTGCTCTGACTCTACTGCCCCGCCCACACTGCTCCACCCACATACCTGGGCGCACCAGTCCTCCCGGCCTCCTCCTCACCTGGTGTCCCTAGCTCCACGGAAGAGTGGCCCCAAAGATGTCTGCGTCTTAATCCCCAGATGTATAGTGAATATATTACGTGGCAAAGGGGAATTACTTGTAGAAGGAATTAAGGTTGCTAACCAGCTGACTTTGGGGAGGTTATCTCAGATGATCCGGGTGCACCTGAAGTCATCACAAAGGTCCTTGGAGATGAAAGATGGAGGCCAAACCCAGAATGAAAATGATGCATAAGTGAGAAGCATCCAGAAACTAGGAAAAGCAGGAGAATATTCTTCCTTAGAGCCACCCCACAGGCCTGCCGATACCTTGATTTTAACACAACTTGGACTTCTGACCTCCAGATCTGTAAGGTAATAAATCTGTGTTGTTTTAAGCAGCCAAGTTTGTAGTAACTGGAAGTAAATACACAGCAGCAAGTGAAACACAGGCCAAAACACAGACCCACCTATTCCTTATTTGTGCTCCTGGCACATGATGAGATAGGGGGTAAGGACGTGTCTTCCTCCAAGTGTTTCTGTGCGGATGCAGATCATCCTGGCTTCACACGCTTTGCATGGTGCCCAGCACAGAGCCTAACGGGAAGCTGCGGGGATGATGTCTGCTGTGGCTGGCACCCAGGGGGCTTCCTCTTCTTCATGCTGTGTAACTGGGGCTACCCCAGGACTCACGGGGACCCAGCTGGCTCCAAATTTGGCAAGTCTCACGTTTTAGAGAAGGCGTACCCCCCTCCCGGTGTACCACCTCCTCCTTCAGGGGTGGGAGTCTCCTGAGCCTGGGAGACATGCCAAGGGGACGTTTCTGTCTGCTGCAGCCCCGCAGCTGACCTCATACACCAGGCCCACGAGGGTCCCAGAAACTGTCCACAAGTCTGGCTCCGGGTGCTCCGTCCTCCTTATGCTAGTCCTTTGTGTCCACTCAGAGACCATGGTCAACCAAGAGAACCCGGCCAGACAGCCCTGGTTTTGCTCTCAAGTTCCCCATCTGTAGAATGGGAAGCTTGGAGTGGACAGTGTGCAAGCATCCTTCAAATTCTTACCCCTCGACATTTCACTGAAGAGCATTTATAAATGCAAATAAACACACTATAGATGACTGACATCATCAGCCATTAGGGAAATGCCACTGTGGAAAACTGAGTTTCATTTTTAAGTGTCTTATTCCCATTTACAAAAGCAAGATCTACTCAATTATTGTGGATGACAGGGAGCTGAAGAAGAAAAAAGGCTTCCTCATAGAGCCAGTAAGCACAGTATTATAAAACATTACCAAAAAAAAAAAAAAAAAAAAAAACAATGAAATTCCCACATCCCTCCATGCAGTGCTCTGTAATTCATTCTTTACCTGCTTCTGGACCAAAAAAGTCCTGGAAATCCCAACTCAATCCACAGGAATAGTCTGAGAGCTGCCTAACTGAAGTCAACTCAGAAGCCCAAGAGTCTATTCTTCACATAATAAAGTATGGACAGTTTGAAGTACCTGGTACAGTCTTCCATTAGGAGGCTCTAAGACCATCCTCTTTAACTGAAGACTCAAGCACTCTGCCCCTTAGAGCAGAGCCTTCAGGCAAACACCAGACTAAACAAAAACATCTCTAAGATGACAGAGATTTCATGGCTGCAGTTAACGTATTACTCTAACCAATAAGATCAGAATGGAGGAGAGTACACTTCTCTCTCAGACTACAGTACAGAACAATCTCATGAGACTTTAGATGAACCGCGCCCCTAAGGGTAAAAATATAAGGGCAGTGAGGCACTGACAAGTTGCCAGGAGTTTCCATAAACAGGAGCTTCTAAGACACTTACAGTAACATTTCATCTATATAAGCATAACCACAAGAAGCCCAAAAACACTCTTTGATCTGACAAGTCTTATGCAAACCTTAAAACAGTAATATATTAAATAAACCTAATTCGTTCTGGCACCTCTCTTTTAATAAGATGCAAAAATAAATCTTTGTGATTTTCCAGGGCTGCTCTGAGAAATAAAGGACACAGTACATGTAAATGATATCCTGAAAGTGTTCTTCTTTTACTGTGTTTATTATTGAAAAGACAAAATCTACAAAGAGTCATCAGAAGAGATACAGACACTTGATTAACATATGATTGTGAGTGCCTGAAAAACAATCCTTGGTTACCCATTTAAATAACATTTAAAAGTAGACAGACCCAAGAGTATTGAAGGCTTGTTGTTCATTTTTGTTCAGTCGCCCAGTCATGTCCAACTCTGTGACCCCAGGACTGCAGCACGCCAGGCCTCCCTGTCCCTCACCATCTCCCGAAGTTTGCCCAAGTTCATGTCCATGGCATCAGTGATGCCATCCAGCCATCTCATCCTCTGATACCCTCTTCTCCTTCTGCTTTCAATCTTTCCCAGCATCAGAGACTTTTCCAATGAGTCAGCAATTCACATCAAGTGACCAAAATACTGGGATACTGAATACTGAAGGCATAGTCCACATAAATATTTGCAGACGAATGTCCACAGCAGCGTTGTTCATAATAGCCAAAAAGTGGAAGCAAACCAAAATGCCCATCAACTGATGAATGGATAAATAAAATGTGGTATATATCCATACACTGGAATATTAATCACTCATAAAATAGAATGAAGTACTAATACGGTCTACAACATGGATTAACCTCAAAAACATTACACAAAGATGTTACACACAAAAGGCCACATACTGTATAGTTTCATTCACACGACATGTCCAGAACAGACAAATCCACTGATACCAAAAGTAGACCAATGGTTGTCAGGGACTGGGGCAGTGGCTGGGGGCAAGGAAGGGTACTGGGGAGTGAGTGCTAACTGGTGTGGGGTTTCATGAATCATTATGAAAATGTTCTGGAATGAGGCAGACGGCCGCACAACCTAATAAGATACTAAAAATCACTCACCAAATAAGGAGTTTGTATGTTCTGTGTGATAAAATGGTCCATTCTAGGATACAACAAATAAATTCAACATAAAGCACCAAAAAGTTTTCTGGTGGACACAGCATCTCTGCTGTCAAAAAATAACCACCTACGTTGTAGCCAATGGTATTAATCAGTAAACCAACAAGGCAAGCCCAGCCAACCTGAGCAAACTTTGCTAAAATAGAATGCACTGCAGAGTTTATTTCCAGACAAAGGGAGTGTAAAGTAACACTAACAAAAGGCAGACCTTTCACTTTGGGGAACAAACTGACCCTCTACTGTGGGACAGGGAGTCTGTGAGGTCAAAACTATTTTCATAATAGTGATAAAATGTTATTTATGTCAACCCAATGTGTTCATCATTGCTATTTTTAAATGACTCAATAAATAATTCTCCAAATGCTTCCATTCTGATATCAAATGCGGTAAATACCAATAGTTTTAACCCACATAAACAAAAGCTCTTTGAGTAATCTCAATGAGTTTTAAGAATGTAGAGCGGAAGACCACACGTGCCTGAAAGCTGCGTCAGATGAGAAAGGAAACAGACTAAGAAATTCACCCCAGGCCCTGAAGGCTCCCTCCCAAAGGAAGCTGCAGCTGCCCAGGACACACACACACAGAGACCCCTGTCCTGGGCTCCGAGCATCATCACCTTCCTAAGGTGCTTCATCCCGGAGAATTTTCTCCAGCAACCCACACATGGAGAGAGCAGGGGAGAGCTGGCCTTGGAGGGAGCAGCTCCCAGAAGAGGGAAGGCTGGTGGGGCTGGGTGGACACCAGAGAGGCAATGCAAGTGAGTTAATCGTGTGTGGACCACCTGCATTGACCAAAGCGGCTGCATAGCTGCAGGGATAAGGCTGGGAACACTGGCCAGGCGTGACGCGGCGCCTAACCTGGAAACAGGCAGGAAGTGACAGGGTGGCTGGAGGGAGCAACTGCACCGTCTGTCATCCTGCTCAGGGTACGTCTTCAAAAGGTGCACGAGTTGGAGCACCATGCTGCCCACAGTGAGGGGGTGGGGAGGAAAAAGAAGCCAGGAGAGACACACACAGTCCCGACTGGAGCTCCAGGAGCTGAGAGAAGAAAGTTCTTTAAAAGGTGCAGAGAGATCCACAGGGTCAGTGCCACAGGCTCAGATCCCATGGATATGTCCTGAAGGGTGCATGCTCCACCACATTAAACCAACAACAGAAATATCAGTGATCAATGCCAAATGACCAGCTGGTTTGCGCTTAATCAGGGCCCTGACTGATCAGGACCTGGCTGCTTATCAAGAGACTTCACTGTCACTCAGCTCAGTTATGAAGTTTGTCATCACTTGACAACTACTGTCTGGAGCAATAACACAGGCTGTGAGCTACACTCACACTGGAGTTTATGTCATGAAGAACCTGCCCGTATCGGGCTCCTAGTGGAGGAGACAGCAAATACTTTCAGGGGTTGTCCTGCCCTTGGATTGCAGGAGGGTCTTTGCCTTTTTTGAGTCCCATACAAAATGATCATCTTTCATAGAATTTATGATTGACCCTCTTCCTCTCCCTCCATGCTCACCCTCCTCTCTCTCCTCAACCCCAGCCTCTCTGCACAACTCTTTTTCTGCCCTCAGCAATATTCCAGGGACACACTGTGGTCTGTAACTGCCCTTCTTCAGGACTCACCAGGCAAATGATTTATAGGGCTGATCAGCGCTAAAAGAAAACAGGGGGTCTCCCACTTCAGAAAATTAGGAAGAACAGCGAGGCAACGAGAGCAGAGCGTTAAACCAGGCATGGGGCTCTTTGTGGCTGCTCAAAGTGTGCACTCCAAAAGCCCTGCAATGTGCAGACAGAAATCAGCTCGCTGACCATCAGCCCAGGGCAGAAGAGAACCAGCAGTCTGTGACCCCTTAGCTTGTCATAAGCAGGGGATGGGTTCTCATCCCTGACTGTCCCCAATGGGACCCGGAATCTCAACAACGGCCCATAAAAGAAATCGCTGACACTTGTTAGAGCAGACATTGCAAACGAAACTTAACAGTTAAAGAAAAGCAAGGCTCCTGAATGCTAATTTTAAAAACCAAACTGAAGTTGTGAAGGGTGCTTCATGACCACAAAAGTACACTCTCAATCACAAAAGCCTGCATAGCAGGCCCGGTTTGGGGACAGGTGTGGTCAGGGCAGTGTGTCCTCAGGGGGGGATACTGTCAGCAAACAGAGAGATGAAACTGAAGGGGTGCCAGCTGTGCTCAGATTGTAGCCGAGAGGAGGATGCCTCCCCTCAGCCCAAGGGAGCCTCTCTAAGCTCTGAAGGAAGGAGGCTGCTGCTCCGGACTCCCCTCTCATGGCGTCTTCTTTCCTGAAAGATCCCTGACGTCAGGAGGCACTCCTGAAGTAGGTTATTGTATCAAAGACTAAGCAGCTGAAACCATAGCTGGGTTAACTCTCCAAGGAAAGGCGAGTGGGCGCCCTCCTCCAGCATCCCCAGCTGCTCCCAGGACGGGAGGAGCGGAGAGGACAGTGCCGTTCGGGCCGAGCAGGTGGCAGCTCCTGGGACAGGGCTCTGGCCCTCGCTGGCCCGCAGCCGGCCTGTGCCGTCTCCCGTCTCCAGGACCCAGATCGCCACAGCCCTTCTCATAAGGCTGCTTTGAGACAAAGTGAGTCACAGCCGCGAGGCAAGCAGGCCGGGCTGGAACCAGAGGCCACACCCATCGCCGCTGCTGGCCGAGGGGCAGGAGCCTCAGGGTGCTGAGGACAGGCAGGGTGCCCTTCAGCTACTGGTCGAGTCTGGGGTCCTGCCCAAACGTTCCCAGGTGGCGCTCAGCATAAAGCAGCTGCGCCGTAACTGCTGAGTCGTTCAGATTCCACGCCCGTCAACACTGCAGTACGACAATAAACTAGTAAATGAAGGAGGAGGTGGGACGACCCACTTCATTACACACCTGTCTCTTATACACATCTAGATGTGTATAAGAGACAGCCCTGACCCCGTGCCCCCAACCCCAGCATCCAATGCACCACAAGCCAGAAAGCAACTGAATCCCAGGGTGAGAAAACCAGAAGTCTGATGAGTTCGATCATGAAGAAACGATCCCAGAACAAAAGACTGCCCACAGCGGTTCAAGAAAGGTAGCCTCTTTCCCATCCAAATGGAGACAGGGGACATCACTGTGTCATAGCAGAGAGACAATGAAGGCACACAATTCATATCCTTGAGAAGATCAGGAGGACAGTCACAGGCCTTCAGAGGCCATCAGCAGCAAGCCATGGCTCCATAACACAAACAAATCAGGAGGAAAGGGAATGGTTTGAAAAAAGACGCAGCCTCCCAACCCCAGGTGAGATGATGTGTCCAGCGGGCAAGTGTTGGAAGAGGAAAGGGAGCAGTGAAGGAGGCAAGAGTTCCCTGCGTCTGGCCAATCAATGCACCCCTGACAGATGAAGCCAACGCCACGCAGAACCCAATGAAGGCCATCGGCTCCTTGAGAAGATCAGGAGGACAGTCACAGGCCTTCAGAGGCCATCAGCAGCAAGCCATGGCTCCATAACACAAACAAATCAGGAGGAAAGGGAATGGTTTGAAAAAAGACGCAGCCTCCCAACCCCAGGTGAGATGATGTGTCCAGCGGGCAAGTGTTGGAAGAGGAAAGGGAGCAGTGAAGGAGGCAAGAGTTCCCTGCGTCTGGCCAATCAATGCACCCCTGACAGATGAAGCCAACGCCACGCAGAACCCAATGAAGGCCATCGGCCACGAGGCTGGGAGGGTGCACAGCCAGCCCATCAGGAAGGAGAATGAGTGGACGCTCCTCGAGAAATTCAAACCGGACAACCAGAAAATCCAAAACCTGGAGAAAAAAATTAGAAAAATAAGCAAGATCCTCTAACTTTTACATCTGCCATCTACACAGGAAAGCCACGAACTCCTGTTCTGGACACAGGATGTTAAAAGAGCTCTTGCCACAGAGGAGGTGGGGACTGCCAACTTGAGATGTTTTAGACAAACACATCAAGAAAAAGAGAGACTCTCCAACAAGCTGTGTCTCTTCAAAGAGTTCCAAGATGTAAGCAGTCCGCCAGAAACTTCCTGGAAGATGCCTGAGATGACCAGAGGTCCCTGGGTCTGTCCAACCATCAGAACGGGTGAAATCTGGGGGTGGGAGCTCTCCCCCTGCTGAAGGACCCCGCCTGGACTGGAAGCCCCAACAACCACTCCCAGCGGTCACCTGAGGCCTCTAGTGTGGCCACCCCCTCCTGGCTGGTGCAGCTGGCTGGTTCAGATGCAACAAATCCTGCTCTTCTCGGCAGTTGGATGCCACAGGCTGCCTGTCATTTCCACAATTTCCACGGTCACACGGAGACAAAGACACCCACGCCACCAGGAAGACCCCCTGCACCCCGGTGCATCCTCCCACCTATGGTTCCCCTCAGACCTACTGAGAAAATACAACCTGTGCTCTCCTCCGCCCCCCACCTAGTAAGAACTTCCTTTTGCCCAAGAGAGTCTACGCAGACGACAATCTGAGGTTTGGGTTTCCAACAACTATCTGACCCCTGTAAAGACCACCGGCTGAACTGTTTCTTCCACCACCACCAATGAGACAGCCCATGAGCCCCTTCTAGCCCTTCACTGGAGGAGGCCAGCCTGAACTGGGGTCCCAGCCTGTAGAGGAAGCCCCGACACCTTGCCCTGGGCTCCTCCAAGGTCTGGTCACATAGCTGTGCTCTGCTGAAACCCTTCACTTCTGCAGAGCCATGTAGAAGAGCCACAGTGTCATAGCATCAAAGGAGAAAAAACTCAATTCTCACAAACATGGCCAGTCCTGGGCCAACCCCATCATCACCTTCCTCAGCCATCCACCCTGACTCTTCCAAGGGAGAATTCTAAGATGGGGCCCCTCCCACCCTGTGGAGCCTGGGCATACTCCAGCATTGGCTCTGCTGTCTACAGGGCAAATCAGAGGGCTCCACACTCTTGTAACTATTCACACCACAATCCTTGGTGCAGTCTGACCAGCGTGAAGAGCGGTCATCTGCAATTAACACCAAGACTGACAGCCCCGGCTTCACGGCTATCTCTCACACAGGAAACCAGAACCTCTGAACCTACACATCGGTGATGATCTGCAACCTCGACTTGGTCTATAACACGCAGCCCTCAACATCCCGGTGGCATCTTTAGAGACTCCATGATAAGGGCCACATTCGCTCCGCAGAGAACCACCTCCATGCTTTAAAGCACCCAGCAATGTTGCCAGGGTGCACACATCTTTCCCAATGTACCTCCATGTACATTACATCTGTCGCGGCACAGCCATGATGTCACAAGGCGCCAGCTACAATCTTCATTACCTAACTCACAGGGACAGCTGTGCAGACGACCATCCAGGTACACACAACGGGAAGAGCGACTCAAATGGCCACACTCAGCGCTACCGCCGCGCACCTCCCAGAGCCTGACTTGATGCCAATTCTTATGCCTGGGGTCTTTGTCAAAATCCCCAAATCCCATAGAGTGCAGAAGCAACTACAAGCAAAAACCGGCACTCAGTTACCTCACCTGGAGGTGCTCCTTGCTGAACCCTGAGCATTTCCAAAACTTGCTTCTGCTGCCTGGTACCAGACATCACAGTTCCACAATGAGGGAACTGCAGGCTGGCAGACCTACAACTGAAGGACTGCCCGAAGCACGTGAGCATTCAAACAAAAAGCTTCCAAAGCCTGGAGGAACATTCCTCACTCCTGAGCAGCAACACATCCTGGGATTTGGAATTCCTGGGGAAGTGCTAGAGTAGCTATACAAAGAATTAAGCAAGAAAAAGAAAGCCGGATTCAACTATGGAGGATGAATCATCAATAAAAAAAAAAAAAAGCCAAAGATCCTCATGGCATCCAGGATGCCCCAGCATGACGGCACCGCAAGTGCATGGCGCTTTTACATCACCTCCCAAATAGTGGGGACCTCAAATGCTTCCAATTCATCTTCCACATGGGTCTTCTCCTTAAAACCCTTCTCCTCTGGTCTCTCCCCTGAATAAGCAACCACAAACTTCTGAAGTTTGTGGTTAAAAAGAAAACGCATTCACCACACAAGGTTATCTCAAGACCTTATTCCCCACAGAATTATTTTAATAGTAAAGGACTTAGGGATTTAGAGCATTACGTATAATGCTCTAATAAAAACCCTTTGGATTTGAGTAAAAAGAAACAATAAAAACCGAGTTCCAGCCCATGCGGGTACCCCACCAGATTTAGGAACCGGTAATTCACAAATAAAAGGGCTAGGGTTTAAAAAGTCTGTGTCCCTCACCTTTGAAAACATTTTTGCTGTGCCTTCATTGGACCCTCCAGACGGTGCACAGGAGAAGTGGGCAGAGACCACCAAGGTTCAGAAAAGTAATCTTGCGAGAGCACCTACCGGCCGCGTTCTGAGGGCTCACTCCACAGAGAATGTTGCAAAGCAGTAGTTTTCAACCAGAGGCAACCTTGTCCCCATTTCTCCTCCCTGAAGATGTCTGGCAATGTCTGGAGACATTTTTGACTGTCACAAACTGGAGGGGATGCTGCTAGCATCTCGTGGGGAGGGCTAGGGACGCTGCTAATCATCCCACAACGCACAGGGCAGCACACTGCCCGCCACGACAGAGAACAATCCAGTCCCAAATGTCGGTATTTCAGAGGCTAAAAAACTCCCAACGAAAAGTCACCTCACATCCCTGAGGCATCCACTCTTGAGTCACAACCCCTCTGAGCAGCTTGGTCTGGAGACCGTCTCCCTAGCAGAGGAAACATCGTACCCAAAGACTCCAAGCTTTGCCGTTTTGAAGCGGTAGGAGGACGTCAACAACCCCTGATGGCCATTCGCGACTCCTCTCCCTCACTCAACCCTGCAATGCCAGGCACCCAAGGATACTCAGGTCAGATACTCTTTGCGGAGTGTATTTAAAAACTTTTAAAGATACTTCTAAAAAAAAAAAAAAAAAAAAGCCCTGCTCAAAACAAGCTTCAGCACTTTATACCTCGTTTAAACTTCACAGTCATCCTGCCAGGTCACTATGTGACAGAGGAGACTGGAGTACACAAAAAGATTCAGGCAACTTTTCCAAGGCGACGCAGCCGGCGAGGGGCAGAGCCGCAGGCCGGGAGCCTCAGGGTTCCGAAGCCACGTGGGCACTCGCGGAAGGACCCCAGCCCACGGCGGGGGTGGGGGGCGCGCCTTCCCCAGCCTGCCTTCCACCCAGCTCGCACCGCCGCGGTGGCCGCCCTCCCCTTGCTGGCAGGTAAAAGCCTCAGAAGGGCCCGACCCGGCCCTCCACATCCCCACACCACGGGGGTGGCTCTCGGGGCAGACGCGGAGGCAAGAACGTGGACGTGAGGACGTTGACAGAACGTGCGGACTTGACGTTGACACACTGACGTGGATACGCAGCGTGGGGCGTGGGCAGCTCCTCCTCCCACGGGCCGGCGCTGCGTCTGCACAGAGAAGACCCCGTCCCGACCTTCCCCGCAGCGTGGGTCTCCGCAGGTGCCTCTCCGGCTGGGCGCTCCTTTTCTGCTGCAGCCACGCCTGCCTGTGGCACCTGTCGGAGCTACTGGTTCATGGAGCAAGTCAGCGCCAAGGCCCATCACTTGTGCAGTTAGGGTCTCCCAAACTTGCGTGCTCACTCCATCCGCCAGGACCTCTTCTGTGCTCCTTGGAGGCCAGAAGCCCGCCAATACCTAGAAATCAGTGAGCAGTGGCGAATCCCCGAGGTTTCATTTTTCCTTCATTAAACTTCTCCTCGCTTCCCTCAGTTTCTCTCTGCTTTTGTTTCACAGGAAGAGGTTGCTTGTGGACAAGGCGGTCTAGCGGTCCTGCAGGGGAAAGCTTCACGTTCCTCCTCTGGCTGGGAATGATGCAGCACATTTATGCCCCTGGGTTTGGCCTGTGGTTTGGCCTGTGTCCTCACTTCCTGGTGGTTGAGCTTTAATTTGATTGCGGGGTTCCTGCTGAAAACCACCCCGCAGGGCGCCTTTGTATCCAGAGGCCTGTGACAGTAAGAAATGGCATTTGGGGAAACTGTTTAGAGGCATATATTTTTCTTCTACTTTACATGTATTCAGATCTAAAATTTGTGTTTCAGAAAACAACAGCCAACCAGATTTAATGGATATTTACCCCTTTGCCCTGTGTGCACCAGATCAGTTTTTTAAATGAGTAAACGTTATTCTAAAGCTCACCCACCACCACTACCCTGCTCTTCCTTTCCGTAATCCACCCCTACTCTGGGACAATCACTATATGAGTCAACAGAGCATCCTTTCTCTGGATATTTCTTACTAGTATGGGACACTAGTGTAGCCAGAAATCAGCATGTCATACCTGCCCAGTGAGTTCTGACAACTTACAGAAAAGGCGTTATACTGCCCATATCTGGACCCTAAGGGGCTCATTCTAAAACAGCCCCAGCTCCTTTTCTTGACTAGATATCGGATGCCTGCAATTGGGCAAGGGTGGCTTTTTCCATTTCAGGCTGGATGGGATGAACCCTGCTATCTAATGGAGGAGAAACAGGCCCAGAGAGGAGAACTGAACATATCGAGGTCACAAAGTCAGTGGCGAGGTAGGGAATAGACCTGAGCTCTTGGCCTGGGCCAAGGTGCATTAATGATCTGGTGACATCATCAGAATCTTCTTCCTCTCCATCCCACAGAGTGGGCTCTGTGGACGGGGCCCTCCTTCCCCACTGCATTCAGCCTGGAGAGGAGCCAGCCAGCTACAGGAAGCCGTGGCCTGAGGCTCTGAGTTGCTAAAATTCCGCTGAGGGCATCCCGCCACTGGAGTCAGCATTTCTGGTCAAGAGAGAGGACTAGGGCACCCAAGTTAAGATCTAGGTGGAGCCAGGGCGCCATCTGCTGGCTAATTGCTAAGTAACCCAAACTTTAGGTCTGCTGCTGCTAAGTCGCTTCAGTCCGGTCCGACTCTGCGACTCCATAGATGGCAGCCCACCGGGCTCCCTCGTCCCTGGGATTCTCTAGGCAAGAATACTGGAGTGGGTTTCCATTTCCTTCTCCAATGCATGCAAGCGAAAAGTCAAGGTGAAGTCACTCAGTTGTGTCCGACTCAGCGACCCCATGGACTGCAGCTCACCAGGCTCCTCCGTCCATGGGATTTTCCAGGCAAGAGTACTGGAGTGGAGTGCCACTGCCTTCTCTGAACCTTAGGTCTACCTCTAAGATTTCTTGTGGTCCTCACCCAGGAAAGCTGAGGGTTGGATTCAGGGCAGACCCCTCCTGGAGAGATTTTCCTTTTTTCTCTAGATTACCCCTCGGAGAATCCCCAGGATTCTAACTGATGATAAAACCATATCCATCGTGTACAAGACCCTTTTTTCTCTCTTACTGCATCCCTAGCCCAGCATCATCTATTGATGGCTTTATATGACCAGCCACTGGATACAGTACTTCAAGGACTGGAAACAAGGTACTTGTTCTTCCCTCCGTGGAATTTCTTGAATGAGGCAGAAAGAGAAACACAGAGAGACAAAGATCTGATGAAAGGCAGTGGGACGGAGTGGGTAGAAAGCAGGACCAAGTACCATGGAAATGGATCAGAGGGGCTGTAATGACAGACAAGATGTTTTAGCTGAGTTTTGAGGAGGAAACAGGTAGACAGATGTGGGGAAAAGGGAAGGCACCTGTGGGGGGTGGAACAGACAGAGCCAATACCCCTTCTCACTAGTCCCATGTCCCAGCTGCTTCCTCTTCCTCCCTCCATCCATCCTAATTCACCATGGGTCACAGTGGCTGTCCACCTAGAGAAGCCACCCGCCTTTCCTGCTTGCAGCTTTCCTCTCCCACCAGGTCCATCTCCAGCGGGAGTCCTGTGACTCTCCCAGCCCTCATACCTTGACCCTGCCCATGAACACTCACAAGCCCGTCCACAATCTGGACCCTTGAGAATTCAATATGTGGGAAATATTTCTTATGCAGAGGATTCAGCAAAGCCTAAACCATCCTTTGTCCCTAAGAAACAGAATTCATCCCAGGAAGGGAGAAAAAGTATGAAGGTGTCATGCCAAGAAGTGTTTTTGCATGTTCAGAGGAAGGAGCAAGATCCCTGCAGGCTGTTAGGGTTGTTATACGTCCTCACTCATGGCAGGGTGGGTCCTGAAGGTGCAGGGAAACCCGGTCACCCTGGACAACAGCATTGTTTTCTCTAGCCTTCTGATACTCTTATCTCATCTGGGGGAAATAAGCCTGAGCTAGAAACCCGTGATGCCAGCAGAGGGCAGCAGAAGACCACAGTTTGGCCAGAAACCAGCTCCTTTGTTACATTCTCTGTCCACGAGGTGGAGCAATGGTTCTTTACCTTGGCTGCAGATCAACTTCACCTAGGTAGATTTATAGGAACAGTGACGCCAGGATCCCACCCCCAGAAATTCTGATTGTCCCAGGGTGCAATCCTACACGTTCTGGTCTCCCAACAAAATCTTTATTTTTGTTTAATGGGGAAAAAATAAAGAAGGAGAAGCAGCAACCTCTCAGACCACTTTTTTCAGCTAGGGTTGAGAACCACTGAGCTAGGCCTTTGTAACCCAATCGTGGTTCACAGATCAGCAGCATCAGCATCACCTGGGAACTTGTTAGAAATGCAGAAACCCAAGGCTCATCCCAAATCTACTGAATCAGAATCTGCATTTTAACCAGATCCCCAGGGGTTTTGTGTGCATATCACAGTTTGAGGAATGCTGGCCCTAGTAACCAGAAGGGCCCTTAGGGTGGTCTTAGTCCAGTGCCAAATCTAGTTTAGAAATGCAGAGATTGAAGCAAGAGGGAAAAGTCCATTTTCTTAGCATCACTGGACTTGCACTGGGTGGATATTTCTGGTCAAGAGAGAGGACTAGGGCACCCAAGTTAAGATCTAGGTGGAGCCAGGGCGCCATCTGCTGGCTAATTGCTAAGTAACCCAAACTTTAGGTCTGCTGCTGCTAAGTCGCTTCAGTCCCGTCCGACTCTGCGACTCCATAGATGGCAGCCCACCGGGCTCCCTCGTCCCTGGGATTCTCTAGGCAAGAATACTGGAGTGGGTTTCCATTTCCTTCTCCAATGCATGCAAGCGAAAAGTCAAGGTGAAGTCACTCAGTTGTGTCCGACTCAGCGACCCCATGGACTGCAGCTCACCAGGCTCCTCCGTCCATGGGATTTTCCAGGCAAGAGTACTGGAGTGGAGTGCCACTGCCTTCTCTGAACCTTAGGTCTACCTCTAAGATTTCTTGTGGTCCTCACCCAGGAAAGCTGAGGGTTGGATTCAGGGCAGACCCCTCCTGGAGAGATTTTCCTTTTTTCTCTAGATTACCCCTCGGAGAATCCCCAGGATTCTAACTGATGATAAAACCATATCCATCGTGTACAAGACCCTTTTTTCTCTCTTACTGCATCCCTAGCCCAGCATCATCTATTGATGGCTTTATATGACCAGCCACTGGATACAGTACTTCAAGGACTGGAAACAAGGTACTTGTTCTTCCCTCCGTGGAATTTCTTGAATGAGGCAGAAAGAGAAACACAGAGAGACAAAGATCTGATGAAAGGCAGTGGGACGGAGTGGGTAGAAAGCAGGACCAAGTACCATGGAAATGGATCAGAGGGGCTGTAATGACAGACAAGACGTTTTAGCTGAGTTTTGAGGAGGAAACAGGTAGACAGATGTGGGGAAAAGGGAAGGCACCTGTGGGGGGTGGAACAGACAGAGCCAATACCCCTTCTCACTAGTCCCATGTCCCAGCTGCTTCCTCTTCCTCCCTCCATCCATCCTAATTCACCATGGGTCACAGTGGCTGTCCACCTAGAGAAGCCACCCGCCTTTCCTGCTTGCAGCTTTCCTCTCCCACCAGGTCCATCTCCAGCGGGAGTCCTGTGACTCTCCCAGCCCTCATACCTTGACCCTGCCCATGAACACTCACAAGCCCGTCCACAATCTGGACCCTTGAGAATTCAATATGTGGGAAATATTTCTTATGCAGAGGATTCAGCAAAGCCTAAACCATCCTTTGTCCCTAAGAAACAGAATTCATCCCAGGAAGGGAGAAAAAGTATGAAGGTGTCATGCCAAGAAGTGTTTTTGCATGTTCAGAGGAAGGAGCAAGATCCCTGCAGGCTGTTAGGGTTGTTATACGTCCTCACTCATGGCAGGGTGGGTCCTGAAGGTGCAGGAAACCCGGTCACCCTGGACAACAGCATTGTTTTCTCTAGCCTTCTGATACTCTTATCTCATCTGGGGGAAATAAGCCTGAGCTAGAAACCCGTGATGCCAGCAGAGGGCAGCAGAAGACCACAGTTTGGCCAGAAACCAGCTCCTTTGTTACATTCTCTGTCCACGAGGTGGAGCAATGGTTCTTTACCTTGGCTGCAGATCAACTTCACCTAGGTAGATTTATAGGAACAGTGACGCCAGGATCCCACCCCCAGAAATTCTGATTGTCCCAGGGTGCAATCCTACACGTTCTGGTCTCCCAACAAAATCTTTATTTTTGTTTAATGGGGAAAAAATAAAGAAGGAGAAGCAGCAACCTCTCAGACCACTTTTTTCAGCTAGGGTTGAGAACCACTGAGCTAGGCCTTTGTAACCCAATCGTGGTTCACAGATCAGCAGCATCAGCATCACCTGGGAACTTGTTAGAAATGCAGAAACCCAAGGCTCATCCCAAATCTACTGAATCAGAATCTGCATTTTAACCAGATCCCCAGGGGTTTTGTGTGCATATCAGAGTTTGAGGAATGCTGGCCCTAGTAACCAGAAGGGCCCTTAGGGTGGTCTTAGTCCAGTGCCAAATCTAGTTTAGAAATGCAGAGATTGAAGCAAGAGGGAAAAGTCCATTTTCTTAGCATCACTGGACTTGCACTGGGTGGAATGGCACAGACCTCAAGACACTGATTCCCAGTTAGTACTCTTTTTCCCACAGCACCCAGAACTGAGCCTGGGCATCAGATAGCCATAAACGGTGGTGGGAGTTTGATGGGATTTTGGAACTTCCCCCATAGCTCTTAGTGCAAGGACAGCGGGTATCCCCGAGATGGCAAAAGTACCATCGGCTCAAGGAACTTCCACCCAAATAAACAACTTAACACACACACACATGATATCACCCAAATATAACCTCTCACCTTGAGTGACGCTGTGGGACCATCTCTAAATCTAGGAAAACAGAGAAGAGAAAAACATCAGTGTGAACAAAAGTGTAGCCAGGGATGGCTTCCTGCAGGCTGGGCTTGTGAGAGGGGTGGGTGAGATTTCAATGGCTGGTAGAGGGAGAGGCAGGTTTCAGGCAAAAAGGCCAAGATGAATGGAGGCTATTAACAGGTCAGGAAGGGGAACCAAGTAAGTGTTGGGGAGCTGTGAGAGATAAAACTGGTTTGGGGGAGTGGCTCGGGGCTTCCCTGATAGCTCAGCTGGTAAAGAATCTGCCTGCAATGCAGGAGACCCCAGTTCAATTCCTGGATTGGGAAGATCCCCTGGAGAAGGAATAGGCTACCCACACCAGTATTCTGGCCTGGACTATGTAGTCCAGGGGGGTCACAAAGAGTCAGATATAACTGAGCAATTTTCACTCACTCACTCACTGGGGGAGTGGCTCAGAATATAGACAAGACCCTGACAGCAGACAGGACTGCTTGGTAGAGCTGATTCAGATCCTGGGCTGGAGGCCACAGGGAGCCATAGAAGGTATTGGACCAGAGAAGTCTGGGCCTTGAAAAGGCCTTCTGGGATATTGGACATGGTTCAGTGGAGGAAGGGGCTATAGGAACCCTTACCCTGGGAGCTTGCTGAGGGCAAGACTAGAGGCTCATTCATCTCAGGATCACCAGTAGAGCCTTGGCCTTGGAAGGTCTCCTCCAGCTGACCATGGGAGGCCAGCCTTCAACACAGGGGCCATTTAAGACTCAAAGTCTAGGTCAGAACAGGAAATGTAAGTCAATGCTCTCGTGACCTTGGGCTTGTTCCATCATAGAGTGGGGACCATAACAGAAATTCCCTCACAAGGTAAGAATTGCCTGTGATAAGACATTCTACACCTGGTGTCTAGCTGGTGCTCCGTATCATGACGACTCTATACTACTCCTTAACCCTTGTTCTTCCCACGTAAGAGAGCACTGCCTTGGTTATCTCTGAGTTACTCCTTTGATCTCATTCCCCTAATTAATGCTAGCATCTGTTGAGTACTACACCTGTACCAAAGCACAAGCTCTTTCAATCCTTCAATAATGCTTTGAGATCAGTTCTACTCATTTCCTGATTTAAAGGTGGGAAAGCTCAATGACAGAGTTTTACATGCACCCAATAAGGGTTTGAATTGGGTTACTGGATCAAGCACCCCTCTCTTAACCACACTTTCATATAGCCTCCTAATGAGATGGCCCAGGACTCTGTGGCTCCTCCGTGACTCTCAAGCTACACACTCTCCCTTAATAACTCCTCCTCTGGCAGTTATAAAGACCAATCTCAATTTTTTTTTGTTTTTGGCCTTCATCTTCTTTGATCAACAGACCCACATTTCCAAAGGCCAGTATCTACATGGATGTCTGTCTTCTTCTGAAGCCTAACCAGTCCCAAGTTCCCAGCCCTCTCCTCTAGCCTGAGCCTGGGTAACTCACGCCTTGTACCTCCTAACTTCACTCTGTCTAGAAAGGTGGCCATGCTGGTCTCCATCCCCAGTGTGGGGTCCTGGAGGACACACTGTCTCCCAGTGCCTCTCAAAGACCCAAGCACACTCAACACAGGACCTACCTGTCTCTCCAGCCAGTGTCCCCTCCCTGCCCTCCCATTTTGAATCACAGCCCTGTATCCTTCCTTCATCAGGTCCTCTAAGACCTGAAACTTTTCCTGGACCATCCCTCTCCAGCAGGCTTCTCATTCTCCCAACAGTCTTCTCAGCTCAGCACTGGCTCCCAACTGCCTCTTAGATTGCTCCCTTCCCCCACATTCCAGAAGCCCAACTGCCCCCGGCCCTCCTGCAAGCTCAGGCCAAATTCAAGCCCGATTTCAGTTTTGTCCACACTCTGGCCCCTATAAGAGTTAGTTCCAATTATATGTCTTACTCAGTGAACCATAAACTCCTTGGGGGCAGGAGCTGTGTCTTTTTAACTTTTGTCCCCTTGACACAGATCACAGTAACTAGCACAGAAAACCACTAAAAACATATTTGAATAAAAGAATTTGGGGATTCAGTTAAAGCAGAAAGTGTCTTGATTCATAGGGAGCATTTTATTAAAAAAAAAAAAAAACTAACAACTTAGAAGTTAATGAAGCAAAGAGATGTTAATGGTTACCTTATCCAGGAGAATTTACAGCTGAATACTGGAAATACCTAGGAAGTTTGTTAAAAGTACAATCCCCAAGCCCATTCCCAAAATTTACTCAATCAGAATCTCTAAAGGAAGGTCTGAGGGCTTCCACTGTGATTCATTTGTTTTCAACTTTTAACTTTTCCTTTTAAAGTACTTTTCAGACTTATAAAACAGTTTGGAAATAATAAAGTTCCCATATAACTTTTACCCAGCTTCCCCAAATATTAACACTTAACCTGTCATGCAATGATCAAACCCAGGACATTAATATTGATATATAAACTCATCTACAGACTTTATTCAAATTTATGCAATTGTCCATTGATGTCCTTTTCAAGTTTCAGAGGCCAATCCAGGATCCCACTGGGCACTCTAGAACCCCCTTCCTAATTCCCCTCCCTCCCCCCACGCCCTTGGTCACATCTCCCAACCTCAACCCTAAATCCTCAGATCCCCCAGTCCTTTGTGGGCCTTTCTATAGAGAACTCTCTCCAGTAATCAATCAGTAAGCTAAAACTAGTTCTTGTGTATCTGCTGCAGAGGATTTAGAAAATTCCAGAGCAACCTCTGCCACAAAGGTAAAGGAATCATCTCCAGGGAAGAGTAAAGATACAGGAAAGTGAAGGAGAAGGAAACATTCTCTGTTGGTTCTGGGCCGCTGAGTAGGAGGAGTTCAGGCCAGAGGGGCTTTGTCGGTGACCAACATTGGATTAGGATTTGTGGGTGGGTGGAAGAAAGGCAGAAGCAGAGGCTGGGAGGGGGGCTGGAAGGTTCCGGGTGAATGTGAAGGATGGCGCATGGCCTAACTCTTCCAGCTGAGAGACCAAGCTGCAGAGCCCTGAAAACTATTTCCCCAAATGTTTTGAGGTGCCATTCAGGATTGGGCACAG